>JAAAKQ030012890.1:0-16304 GCA_010016005.3 Zanna intricata | reverse complement strand
ATATATATATATATATATATATATATATATATCCACATAACTTTAAGTTGTGATAAATGATAAATAAAACTTTTGCGAAAAAGAAATTAAAAGTCTGAATAAATTATCCTAAAAACTTATAACATAAACTTTTTAAAATTATACGGTTTAAAAAAGTAGTGTTAAAGTAGAAAGTGGCAAAATAATACTTGATACCCAATAAAGGCAAAATATTTTATTTAAAATTTCATTTGCTTTAACGACTGCATTCCATTACGTATATTATTTTGCAATTTACTTTTTACTTTCTAGCAAATATAGCTAGAATAGGTGCTGTATTAAAGGGAAAGTATGGTCATCATGTCAAAAACGGGGTATCGTGTTTTTTTTTGCAAATTTTTACATTTTAGGGTCCAACTAATTAATCTAGACAAGCAAAAAATATGCATGTTTGTATGTATGTATACCTGTATCCCATTGATTTTGAATCAAAAGGATTTGATGTAACTTTCTTAAAACATTGCTCAAATATTTTTCTATATGTGGCATTGATGATATTAATTTTTTTTTTCAAAATTCCTTCAAGGAGTGGAAGAATATAGCTAAAAAACAAATTTTAATTCTCTTCAGAAATTTTAGAGAAAATCTTATTAAAGCAAATTTGTTACCTATAATATTTACATAAATAATAATTTTTATTTTTTTCAAAACTAACCTCCATCTCTAAACTGGAATATATGGTTTTGTTATTTTCTCCTATCTATCTTCGGTTTGAGTATTTTTCCAACATTTTTTTTAAATTTCCTTTTTCTTATTTTAGCCTTTATTGAAGGGGTGCTAGATTTATAGAAAACTTTGAAAAAACTTGTTAAACTTCATGCGTACTCGTATATGGTTATTTTTAGAAAAATCCTTCTTAAATTTTATTCCCAATCTCTAATATATATATATATTCTATATATATT
Organism: Zanna intricata; assembly: GCA_010016005.3. Classification (NCBI taxonomy): domain Eukaryota; kingdom Metazoa; phylum Arthropoda; class Insecta; order Hemiptera; family Fulgoridae; genus Zanna; species Zanna intricata. The sequence continues at coordinate 15,360 of JAAAKQ030012890.1, read as the reverse complement.
CCAAGTTTTTTTTTTATTTTTATTTTTTGTTCTCTTTTAATTTTTATTATTAAAAAAATTTTGTCTATTCTTGCCTTCACCACTTAAAGGTGATTCTAGTACTTATATTCTTTAGCCAAAATGAGAAGCAATATTTTTCATTACCTGCTTTGTTTATTATTATTTTATACTTCATTTTTTCAATATTTTTAAACAATTTTCTTTTAAATTAATATTTTTTAGGGATCACTTCTTTATAAATAAATTTTTCCAAAATCATCCTCCCAAAGTAAGGAAGACTTTAAACTCAACATTTTTTTATTCAGAATTTGAGAATTTTTATGCGTAAATCTATTTTGATAACCTTGACTTGATCGGCGAAACCAACATAATTGGTCCAGTAAATTTTTAATAACAAGTGATTCAAGTTAAACTACAAGGCAAAAGGCTAAAACAGCAGTTCTTTTTTTGTTCTCACTGTGTATCTTAAATAATTAGTAAAAAAAAAAAAAAAAGTTTAATATAAACGAACGCACTGGAAGTTATTGTAAACGATGATTTTTTTTTTTTTTTTAAATCTGATTGACGTTTTATTTTTATTCAATTTCAAACACAAGTACACAAAATTTATGAGCCAAAAGATACTGAATTTTTTATATTTACTTGAAAGGATGATTTTATCAATATATAATAAAATTTTTTAATTGAAATTAGTGTTCAAAATGATGCTGAAATATATTTAAAAATTTATTTATGATTTATTTTTTTTAACATTTAGATAGATAGTTTGATACTACAGACTGAAGAAAGCTTGATAAAAATTCAGCCAGAACGGTTTTCCAATTTATTAAAGCAAATCAATAATAAAAAAAAACAAAATTACGAATCTCGGACTGTTTCCATTTATCAAATAAGTAAAATTAATAAATATAAAAAAGCAAATTGTTATTGAAGTCTTGAATTTTATTTGTAATTTGAATGTGAAATTGATAAGTGTATAATGAAACCGGACTATTAATTCATTTAATAAGGATTGTTATAAGTAAAAAATAATTAAAAATTAATAAATCCTTGGTATTTAAATTTTTTTTTTTTTATAGTTACAGTTAAATAACAATAAAAATAGATTTAATCTATTATATAATAAAATTTATTATCAGGAATAAAAGAAGATAGTTAACAATTATAATCTTGTATACGAACTACTGTATATAAAATAATAATCCATCAAACAAATCGAAAATTGACTTCATTTGTTTATTTAAGGAAAGATGAAAATTTAATTTCTGAGAAGTTTTTGTTTATAATTATTATAAGAATGTGTGATTGAGTAGTATAACAATATTATTTTGATGATAATAAATTTGGTGATGATGATAATAACAGCAATAATAATAATAATAGTAACACGCAAGTAATTAAAAAGAAACATTGATAATAACAAAATAATTTCATATTCAGTCAATGAGACCAAGCAATAGGAAGTAAAGAATACACTTTCGTTTTCAATTTAATAGTTATATGTTTGGTGACATTATAAAGCCTGATTTCACTTTGTTATTTCCTGCTCTGATGAACATTGAGACATTTACGTGAAAAAGTTTTATATCTAAATGAGTGTTAAATTCGTACGAAATTGGTTAGTTTTGCAAACATATGATTACGAGTACGAGTATACAAATTATCATTATTACAAAAGTTATACTGTCATATTGTTTAATTCAGCTAACGTTTATTTCACCTTCTTGATACACATGGGTGTTTTTCGTTTACTATAGAATATTGTTTTTAAATAAAAAAAAATCTTCACATTCGTGACGCCTATTGCACTATTTTTCATGTAATGCACTAAGTTAATTTTTTATTTAATAGTGCAATATTTCTCATTAGCTTCTTTAAAAAAGAAATAATCAGTAGTTTTTTTTTAATTTTAAATAAAATGCTTTTGTTCGGTGTATTACATAATTAATATTAATTAGCTAAAATAAGTTGAAGTATAAGAAATTTCAGAAAATGGAAATAAAAAAATCTAAACTGTTCTTAAAGCCGTTCAGAACTAACAGATATTTTACTGACTACAAAAGATTGATTAGTAGTCATAAAAAAAAAAATACGGGAAAAATATTTGTTGATCTCGTAAGCAACCCAAAAAAATAAGTTTTCAACAATCAAACTGAAGCGTTAGGAATCACTATAATGAAAGTAATCTTTTGCATTTAGCTCACCACATACATTACTATAGAATTATTTTGTTTGAAAAGAAAATAAAGTTGAAAATTTAATTCAATACTTTTTTTTAAGACGGGAGGAGAGAGTAATACCTTAAGGATACTATTCCTTTAAAATATTAGTTACGTCCATAAACATGCATAGGTCATAACATATGCATGTAGTTTATTTCTGGTTTCTGCGAAAATAATTTAATTCATTTATCTAATTACTTTTAATATCTCAGTCTCCTAATTTTCTTTACTTCTCATAATCATGTAAAAAAAAATTTCAGTTTTATTTGTAGCAGTACGGAAAAATTTTAATTCAGAACCAAGAATTTTTACTCCACTCTATACTTTAATGATTGTTTTGATTCTTTTTTTATATTTTTACATTACGAATATTGTTCTATATTATTATATACCATAGCAGAATTAATTTTTTTTTTTCTTTTACTCGTAGTTGATTTTTAAAACCCTTTTGCAACTCGCTTTATTGTTTAAAAAAAAGTTTATTATTATTTTTGCTTTTAAGTTATTATTCAAAGAAAGTGAATTAGAATACAAATGCTTATAACAACAATAATTGAGAATTAACTGGTGTGAAACCTGAATTCACTCAGCTGATATTGAACATAGACGTAAATAACTTTCTATAGAATCTTTAAAATCTTATATGATCTTCACATCGTGACGCCTATTGCACTATTTGTATGTAATCATTCTGTTATCAGTTTAAAATTAACATCTGTTGTATAGTAATAATAAATTTTTTTGCAAAAAAAAAACTAATAATACATTTCACTGAAAGTCAATGCAGCCAACAAAATAAATTATATTTTGTGATAAAAAATTTAAGTGGTATTTCTTTAAGTAATTCTAAATGATGTATTAAGGTAATTTAAAGCAGTTGCTTTGTTAATTCTAATGGATTCCTGCTTTGCCATATATTTTCATTCTTTTCTTGCCTAATTTTTTTCCAAAGTTTTGATAGAGAAAATACTTTGATACGAGTAATAAAATGTTCTATAATTATAAATAAAAATAAAATATGTATCGTCCCCAAATTAAAAATTGAAGTTTAGTATCGAATTAGTTTTATCTCATCCAATTAATATTTATGCTAAATTACTTGTGTTTTCTTACGCTTAAAAGAAAACAGTCTAATTAACGGTTTATACATAATTATTATTGCAAAAATGTATGAGATCTGAGGTAATATAAAAAACAAGTATGTTAATATAGTTGTTGTATGTACACATCTTAAACAACTAACGAATAACTTAATGATTTTATAACAAGAAAAAATTCTTTTTAAATAGATATCTTAAGAAGTAGGCTATGTGGTCTGTTAAGAAGAAAAAATGTGAACCAGAAGCCAGTTGATTTTCTCGTTAAAACAGCGGTGGGGAGAATTACTTCAGATACTAAACTATGAGTGAAAGGAGTATTTGCTCTAAACCAAATATATTCAAGGCAGGAAGTATTCTAAAATTTATTTAACTATATATACACATATTCAAGTCAATTAAAAATCGTGGTACAGTTGTTTCGAGGAACGATATAAATGAGCGAAAAAATTTTCAACTTTCATACCTCTTTATAGTATAAAAAACTTGAAGGTATCATTTCAGTTAGGTTGTTTCTTTTAGAAAGGGTTTTAAATATTAATAATCCTATTAAAATTCAACAGTAATAAGAAAAAAAAAAGTAATTTTAAAACTAATAATTTAATATTATTTTTTAAAGATATATTATTATTTTTTAAAGACAAATTATTCTAAAGTTAAATGAGATGAATTTTAAGTCATGCAGGATTTCCTTCAAAAATGTTTTATCAAAAACTAGTTTTTTACTCTTATATATAAGAAGAAACCCCCCACCACGGGTAGCTCTATTGGTGAACTCGTTATCGCAAATCAGCTGATTTCCAAGTCGAAAGTTCTAAATTTCAAATTCTAGTATAGGCAATTACTTTTATACGGATTTGAATACTAAATCGTCGATAGGGGTGTCAGGGGTGTCTTCCTAGATTTTACAAGACTACACTTCATTTACATTCATACATATCATCCTCATTCATCCTCTGAAGACGGTATTTCCGGAGGCATACAGAAAAAGAAAGAGATATAAAAAGAAACGGTAAATTAATATTCTCAGTATTAAATATCGTATATATAGAAATTCTATGTGAATAAGATATAATATGATAGATGGATAAAAAAAGAAATAGAGAGAGAGAGAGAGAGAGAGAGAGAGAGAGAGAGAGTGTGTGTGTATGTGTTTTAAATATAAGGTCGTGCAAGTGAGGTTAGATCTCACACGCAAATACTCGTGTTTTGTTGTGTATTATTTATATAAATTTTGTTTATTAAATGCTTTTTCTTTCATGCTGTGAAAATTTATTTCGATATCTAACAATACTCAATAACCCTTCCCACAGAACTGAAAGTTGATGAGGTGGCTGGGATCAATGATGCTATGTTCTAATATATTTGCATGTTTTACACAACTGTTTACAAGTCAAACCTTGTTCTGATGTAATACGTAACCTACCCTACCTTTAAATAGTTGGCAGAGTAACATCATTGCATTTAAACATGCTGCAATGGATCTGTGTTTAATTTCATAATACGTCATCTTGTATATAATAAATAGATTGGTAATAAAATAAGATTTCCATAAAAATACTTGGTTTAAAAACAATATGAAGATTTTATTCATGAAATCTGCAGGAAATAAAAATAGATATAACCTATAAGATTTACTTGCATTACCTTCTCGGTGAATATAACTAAAATAGCTATAGTAAAGGGGAAAGCATGGTGATCATGGAAAGGTGGGATATGGGGTTTGCTTTAAGTTTAATTCTAGCTAGTTCATCTAGATCAAAAACATATTTATGTTAGTACGTATGTGTGTGCGTACGTAAGCACATACACATGTACATATATGTACGTAAGTTTGTCGTGCTGCCTTTCAGTTTTTCAGGTAAGATTTCATTCAAAACCACTAAATTTACCACTTAATTTGATTCCATAGAATTACAGACTGGCTTAATTTTACCGAAGCCGCAGAAATCAGGACAGTTCTTTTGCTAGCCGACCCTCGCTAACAAAGCGTTTCCATATCTATGTTTATGTGAACTTTCTTCTTTACTTTTGCCAGTAGAACATATCATGAACAGTTTGCAACATTCTTCTCGAATCACTCGGTGTATTATAATAGATTATGTAAACAACTTCAATTATGAAATTTCATTTTTAATTTTTCTGTAATTTATATTTTTGAGATCGGATAAGCATATCGACTATCTCACAGCCAATAATAATTAAACTGTCAACGTGATCCTAAAACAGTAATTTATCAGAGTAGTTTTACAAATTATTATTGCTTGGACAAGATACGTTCACAAATTACTAAACAGAAACAGAAATTGTTTACCACATTTTAAAAATTTACTACATCCACAGTTGTTTAAAACATCAAAGTGTTAACAATAATTTATTTATTTCGAAACGATAGACCGATAATTGCTTCATATCATATGAATTTTCTAATCTTGACCGGGATTCCAACCCAGAACCTTCAGGATGAAAGAGAAAACGCTATTACCTTACCACAAAGGTTGACCGGATGGTAGAATAGTAGCATATATAATAATAAAGAGGTACGTTTTAATGGGAATTAAGTAATTATGTAAAAATGCAGCAGGTACACCGTTTTCAATAGTTCAATGTTATAAAAGACCTTTGCTGTCATCATTTTAAATAATAGTATTTATACTAATTAAGGTCTAAAAAGAGAAATTATTTCTTAATAATCTTAAACTAATAATATAAGCATGAAGACATCTAATATGATCGTTTCTCTGAAATGTATCTATTTGGTGATTTCCTTATAGTTCTTTCTATTATTATCTCGAGAATAACGGCGCAATAACGCAATCAGATTTATTTAAGTATATACTTATTAGAATTTAATATAAAATATCCTTGGCACAAGTGGTTCAATTTTATGTACACTGGACAAGTTGTCCTCAATACAAGTATTATTTAAGCCGTAGACAACTAAACTGGACAGAAGGTAATAGTAGTACTACGAGCATAATAACATTTTAAGCCCCACCCACATCTAACTGGCACTGACAATACGATGCATGTTTTTTTCCGTTAACTGCAACAACCTTCAGCTTTCATTCGACCAGATCTTATTGAACCGATACCGTTTCAACATTACGAAATGTATTTAGTTAATGATACTTAAAAAGAATTATTAGCATAACTATAAACAGAATCATGAATTTTTTCTTTTTGTTTTTATTGTCATATATAGAAAGACTAATAATTTCAGTCTACAATAGTTGTTTAAAAAGTAGGTGTTGCGTAAAATTACTAGAATAATTTATGCGAGTGAAATAAATTTAGATTGTTTTTTCAGTGAAAATTTAACTTCTCGTTACACGAAAAAGTGCTCAAGCACACTTGTTCAGTTTATGTAATTTTAATTACCGTAAGATTAATGATTGTCTTTAATGAAAATGATAAATTGCAATAAAACTTTCATTCCTGAGATTGAATCTAGATTTACTGAAGGAAGGATTTTTACGTTATGCCAACTGTATTGTCTTTTTATGTAAAAAACTGACTGTAATTTTTAAAATTTAAAGAAATGTATACAAATTAAAAAATTAAAATTAAAACTAAAAAATAAAGTAAAAATTAAAACTAAAATAAAAATACTGAAAAAAATTTAAGCAAGAAATATATATATAATTCTGTAATAGGTAGACAGCAATTTCTAATTTTTCAATTCAGATAGTACTATTTGAAAAGGATACATATTGTTATTAGACAAAAAATTAACTAAAATTGAGTAAAATCAATATTTGATAGTTTTGAGATATTTATAAACATGCAATAACATGATTCATAAATAGAGAGATTGATGGAATCTTTATTTCTGTATAATAATGAAAATAGTATTTCCCCATCTAGTACTTATACATCTCCCTCTTCTGTCATATAAATTACATTTTTGGTTCCTCCGATATTAAAGCAAAAAAAGAGTTCGCTTGTCTAGCTCACTCAAGAATGCTACATACAATTGCCCATTAGGAAAGCAAGCAGCTCGTGAATCTACACCAGCTGTACATAAATTTTAACCTTCTGACTTATTGACGATCATTGCAAAAAATATATTAACTGGAAACTGGAATCTTTTAAACTGAAAAGGAACGTTATTAGGTATAATTAGAATTCTAGGGAAAAATATAATTTCTTCTTTGCCGCAGACTATTAAAATAGCCGCTACGATGGTATGTTTTTTTTTGAGGCTTAACATTCAATCGAGTTCCATTAAATAACTGTGGTGTCTTCAGATTTCTCATCAGCGTAATTGGAACACCTACTTTTAATTTTAATTTGAGTTGGTAATCCTAATACTAATAAAGAATTCAAAAACTCAGTTGGATAATGAGCTGCACCCTCTTTGCTCAAAACCGTATTAATAGAGTAGTATGTTTTTTCATTTACTTACTCATTTCTGGGTTAGAATCATACGCTCACATAACCACGCACCACTGCAGAAATTTATAAACGCAATGAGTCTATAAACTTTTTCGATCACCTCCGCCATTGCAGAAACTGTACGACATAATGATGGCAACAAGTAATGTGGCGCACTGTCAAATAACTTTTGGGGCTGTCAAGACTGTAAGTGAATAAAATTTGTAATAACTTCGGTTCTTTTTAACATATCGATATCAAATAGTGAAAAACCTTTTGCTCAGCGCCTGCTATGAGTTTTTTTTTAACCTACGGAACCACCGTTAGGTTTTACATAAGAAGGTGAGATGAATGATTTGTAGCGTGTGTAAAAATGCCATGCCTGATCGGGATTTGAACCGGGGACCTCCGGATGAAAGGCTGAGACGCTATCACTCGCACCACAGAGGCCGGCTATGAGCTTGGAATGTTTCATTGAATTCAGTTCTGTAGATTCTGAGATTAGCGCGGACAAAAACCCCAAGAGATTTATATATTAAAATATATAAATGGTGATTGTTTAAAAAATCGAAATTGCCGTCTAGTGTTACACTATCGTAATTCTTATTTTTAAATGACCCTTGAGCAATTTATTTTTTCCAATTTATTTCAATCATTTGTTAGGTCACTTCTTTCTTTATGTTTTATATACATTTTACTTATTTTTTAAAAAAATATATTGAAAAAATTTGCTATTAATCCTATATAACTAATTATATTATTCATTGGCTGTTACAATTACATGCAAAATGTTTAGTTTAACACTCATTTTGTTATTAAGCAGTTTTATTTATTATGAGATCATATTACATTAAATAGTTGCAGACAACTAGGATATTTTTCGCCATAAAAATTGAAATTTATATAAATAAATTTTTTTTAAAAGTAATATAATTCTTTTTTATATTAGCCTAACAGTTAAGAAAATCTTGATCAGTTTCCAAATAAGTTAAAAATATATTTTATTACAGATGTTTTATCACACATAGATTGTTTGGTATTTAAATTATTATCATATAACTTTCTAAAGTCGCTGTATATAAATCCAAAATAATTATCTTATGTTTTTCTTCATTATTACATGCGCAAGAAATTGTAAACTTAAAATGTAAACCATTGCACTGTGAAATAAATTACATGTTTTATAGGTTGTTCCAAAAAATAAAAGTTAATTCTTAAATACTGGGAAATTTTCTACATTTGTAAATGCAAGATATATCATTGTTTATATTTAATTTGCTCACCTTTGCACTGTTGGTATAATTATAATTTGGTGATTATACCGTTGGTATAATCATAAATTATAATTATAATTTACGATGTTCATAAGACATCATAATATATTGTTGGAAAGCGGGAATATAATATAATATTTTTATCAAATTATATCATTGTTATTTATTATTTCAATAATGTTTAAATATTTGCGAATAACATGACTGATGACCTTTTAAAACGATATCTTTTTCAAATAAAATTTAATTCTTTATAAAACTAAGTTTAGATTCCATTAAAATAACTAATTATTAACAATTAAGCTTATATCATAGTTTTATACAAATACGTACGGTTTAGATTGTTGGACAAATAAGCAAGTGCCAAAGTGATGAGATGATAAATTTTTCATGAAAGTTGACAATTTTATCTTCATTCCTTAAATAATAATATTAGTTAAATTTTAAATTAGTTGCAATATTCTGATTCTTAGAAAACTGGTGAATAAAAAATTGTTTTACAGCCTTTTAATTTTTTCATTTTTGCCAATCAGTTTTTTAATATATCGCTGAAAATATACTTTGAAAAAAAAAATTAGTCACTTTAATATTTGATGTATGATTTATTTATTCGTAGAGATACACGAATATGAATATGTTTATATGTTCTCTCTAAATTTTAAAATTTCAGAAAAATATTGGTTTTTTTTTTTTACTGGTAATATTTAAATAACAAAAATGTATTATTCAAGCATATATTACGCAACTATTATCTTATATTTCTTATTATTAACGTAACAAATTCTCATGGGTGACGGGTTCAAGGTGAATGGATATTGCCTTGGAAGTGAAAGGGCATAAAAATAAAGATTCTGTTGGAAGAGGGTCGTGATCTTGTATAATGTTATTCATATTTATATACATATCAAATCTAAGCTCAAGATAAATTGTAATACGAAGTTTGTAATTTTTTCCTGTATACTTATATATATAGTATTTTTTAATGATGAAAAATTACTACAGTAAGAGATGGCAACATATTTTGTTGTTTTAAAAGATAAATAATAAAATTAATTAAAAAATTGTTTAACCAATTTGTAACGCTCAAACGCTACACTATTCTAATCACACAAAGTTTAAGTGTGGTTAAAGCGTCTGATAAATGTTTTAACAGTATTTATTATTTATTTGTTATGCTTCCACTATTATAGTATGTATTAAAGAATGCTGAAATAAAAAAAAAAAAACAAAAAAAAAACAGTTATTTAAATGTCTAAAAAATTGTTTACATAATCAGATAAAAGAGTTGAAGAAAACAGTAAAATACTGATTGTGTCTGTTTATTGTATTTTTTATTTTATAAATTTCAGTCTAAAAATTTAATATAAAAGATCCTCATGGATACCGGTTTCAATTAAACACACTTCTCAGTGTTGTTCGACCTGAGATTGTACAAGACTGCACTTCACTCACATTCATACAAATCACCCTCTGAAATAAGTAAGTTATTCCTTACGATAGTTCCATAGTTCTTAACAGAGAAAGAAAAAAAGTATATAAAAGATCCTAAATCCACAAATTCTTTTTTCTAATTAAAATAAAACACAGATCCAAATGAATAACGTAAGAAATACAGATATGTAGCCGATACCTGAATTAAAAACCAAGTGTATTCTGTAAAAAGTTATTAATAATATAGAAGTAATAAGTATGATGTAAAAACTTTCCTTTTATATATATACATTATTTACAATATTATTTTAACTTTTCTCTCTTTTACATTGAAAAAGAAGATTTTTCTATAAAAAGTATAATAAATACGTATAGAGTATTTTACGAAGTACTCGCGGGAATTTTATAACTTATTCTCTTCATGAGAATAATAGAAAAATTTCACCTAAACATATGTCCTAAAATGCTTCGTTAGCAAATTACGACTAGTGAAATATTTCGTTCGGATTTCAGCTACCTCGGTGAAATGAGGTCGTACTGAAATTTCCGGACGTTGATTAAGGGACAGCATTAGTAATTTCTTATGGTCTTTGATCTAAAAAATCGAATAAAATAGATGCGAGAATTATATCTGTAGTAGTTTTTAAGAAATCTGGAGTGAAAACTAATAAATTGGGGTAAAAACGCCTGTTTTTTAAGTTTGATGTACATAACTTTGTTAGATAGGTAATAAACACATAACAATTTTTTAAAAAACTTGTAGAGAATTTAATCTGAACAAAATTATATAAGATACATTGAATAAAACAAAGAAAAGTTAGAAAATTTTGAATTATTTCATTTTGAATTTAATTTTTGAATTATTCAATTCTTTTTAAAAATGATGCACATTTATTTACACAAATTCTTAAAAATTACCCTCATATCAAGTTCTAAATTTTTTTTAAGATTTACAATATGTAATGTACCATAAGGATACTTACACTAATGATGAAGATATTATTTTTGAGATAAGCGTATCTTAATGCAAAACAACTATTTTTAAAACATCAAAATAGTATTTAACTTTCTCACTCATGAAAAAAAAAAATTATATATATATTTATATATAATTTTTATTTTTCTTACTTTGTAACTAATTGTTGTCAAAAGATTATAAAACAAATACGTAGGTAATTAAATAGGACTTATATGTGCCCCCTACGCTCATATTAAAAGTGATTCCTCTTTCCCAGCCGATAAAAAAATTCCTGAAACAGTGATCAATATTGTAAGGATGATCACTGTCTTAGAGAGAGAGAGAGAGAGGGGGGGGAGAGAGAGAGAAAGAAAGAAAGAGTGAGTGATGGGGTGAGGGAGAGAAAGAAACACATATATTTTATACATTTTCTTATATTCTCCTGAATAGTTAATTAGGCATCCACTAAGAAATTCCATCATTGATATGATTGACAATAGTGAAGAAATATCAACCGACATTAGAAGGAAAATCACGATTCGGGAATCTTGATCATGGCAAAATGCCATGATCAAGATTACTCCAAGCCATTGGCTTGGAGTAACATTCAGGAAAATGCATATTTATTCGCTTTAAAAGACCGACAAAATCTGCTATATAAAATAAGGAACCGATTGAAAGAGAAAAATTGGCCAGTATGGAAGAAGGAAATTCAGTTAATGGATACAAATTAACATTGGTTTATACGCTGTAGAAATCATGAGTTGCGCTGACAACGTCCAATCCTACTATTCAGTACATGCAAGATACGGGAGATGAAAACACAATAGTAACGCAAAGGAAGAGCTAGACAGAGTACTGATAAATATAAAACAGATACGGAAATCCTTAAATGTTATCCATACATTTATTCGTATTGTAATTATATTATTTCCATTATATTGTATTAATATTATATTATTTTAATCATATTACTACTTTCATTATAATTATATTTATTTAACCATATTTATCCATAATTAAAAAGGAATACATATATAATAATCTAGTATATTTGTATATAATTTTGTAATTATGTTACACTTTTCTTGTAAAAAAATACAATATGTGATAATTAAAAATTGGATTGTCTCACATGAATAAAATGCCTATATTTTTACCTGCTTAGATATATAATTCTTATGAACGTAATATTCAGCAGCCTGATTTTTTGTCTATCAGGCTACTGCCGACTGGAATTTTGGATAATATGATCACTATTTATTTCAATAAAAATATGAAGTCTCGGTAGCATCATTGTATTTCAAAAAATAAAATGAATTAAGTTCCCATGAGATGTTTAAATTGTTATAAATTTACATGTTATATTGCAAATAACCTCCGTGAGTCTAAGAAGTTATGGAAAAATGCTATTATTAACAATTACACAAGAGTATGGATCATATAATGTTAAGTGATGACTCCATTCAGCTAACCCCCCCCCCACATTAATTCCAAATAGCACTTTATATATATATATATTTGAAGTACTATTAAATTTATTATTATTTATTTGTTTAGTTGATTGCCAAATTTCAGTTGGTCATTTTTTTTGTAATAGAGATGAGAAATTGATTTTTATATTGCGAAAAAATTCAAACCTGACTGACATTAAAAACCAGAACTTTTAAGGATGAAAAACGAACATATTACAAAAGTTGCCGATTGGAGATCTCATCTATTATTTATTGAATGAATAAAATAAATGATAGTTTGTTAATTTTTCACATAAAAATTACTCAAACGGCTGAGCTGAAATTCCGTTTGAACATAGTTTTTATACCTAGAAAGAACATAGGACTATTACCGTTTCAAAATTTTTCCCTGTTTCAAGATGATACCGGTTTTAATGGCGTGCGGTAACAACCGGATTATATTACTTTTCCATATTCAACTTTACCATGGCGAAACCGTTGGTCAAATCGAAATCGGTGATTATTTGTAGAATTTAAATTAAATTTTCTATAAGAAAATCTTTTTGTCTTTTTCTATATCCCTTTTGGTTACCGAGAAAAGTACTTCTTAAAGTGGGACGCATACGGCGCGACGTACATAGCTACTGCCACTGTTAATATATGTACAGAGCGACTGAATGCAACTGCCTCTGGTCACTTAAATACTATTTTTTAAATGGGGACCGACTATTCCGAAATTCACATACTTCAGACTATTCAAAGTTTCAAGTCCTTGCGGATCAAACTGTTGCTCTGAAGAGATTACAATATAGTTATTTTTCGAAATTGAACAGACTTTAATTGTTATATACCCATATTATTCACACAAGCAGGAACAAAATGAACACAATGGAGCTCCAGCTATGTAGACTAGTATGTATGTCTATATACCTACATGTATATCAATATTTTAAGGCCATAAAAAAAATTATATTTTTCATAAATAAATATATACACACACACATGAGTTTATACACACAGATATAATATGTAGAATATGCATATATAAATTTTAAATACCTTTATATCTGTTCTCAACCTTTAGTATTAAAATTTATTATGTAGGTCTATTGAATTACATTAAGTATGCATGAAAAAATAAAAAAATAAAGACAAAACATTCTTAATTAATAATTTTGATCGTCATTTCCTGAAATTTACATTAAGGAAGTAATCTTTTTATCCCTACTTATAATTTAAATTCACAAGAGATTATTAAAGTCTTTGTTATTCAAATGAGAGAAAACAATGTAATTCATATACTCATATATTTAAATATTAAAACAATAAACACTATCCAAACCTTGTTGTTTCAATAAATGATAATCTAATTAATAGTCTATAAATTTTTTCATTGAAATTATTCTTTCTAAATCTCTCTTTTGTTTCTATAATTATTTTGTATTTATATTCAGTCAACCAGTTAAGTCATTTTATTCATTTTTTTAATACACTTTAATGAACACAATACCTAATATTTTTCATCTTATGTTAATACCAGTAATTTTAGCTTAGACTAGATTTTACTTAACTTTCTTCTTTTTTTTTTTGGTTTCACCAATAATATGCAAAATTAATAATATAATAATATGCAATTTTAAATATAATTTATTTAATAAAAATTCATGTTATTTACAAAACATTCATTTTTTAAATCATATATTTATTTATGATCTACGATACATATGATTTATATATATATATATATATATATATATATATATGATCTTTAATTTTTTGTTAATTTTTTAAATATTTTTACATATTCTGAAACATAAAACTGAAAATTTAATTTTTAATCCTATGACAGCAGATTGAAAAATTACAGATTTGTAATGCTGGGTATTTTTTTAGAAATTAAAAATGTCAAACTAGGCCTGGATTCAAACCTAGATCCTTTCAAATGAAGACAGGAACATTATAAATCCACAACAGAGATTAGCAATTTTTTAATAATAATATTAAACAACTAACATAAATAAATGAAAAAGATTCCTACAGAATTTCGATGTTAAATTATGTTACTACAACTACTACTGTTATTAATGCTAATTACAAATAAACTGTATTAAAATAACATTGTAGTAATAATGTATTATAAGTGCATTAAAAAATCGATTGCATGACTTTTATTTTTGTAAATCTATAAACCTTTAAAAACAATCAGCATATTCTTACTGTATTGTAGTAACATTAAATCAGTGAGACTTTTGTTTTTACTTTAATAAAAATAGTACAATAGACTTATAAATAAGATAGTAACAAACGTGGAATATGCAAATGCAACATATCTTTGTTTTTTAAACAAGTTTATGAAAAGACAAAGAAAGTGAGTGAGAAGAAGAGAAAGAAGAGAGAGATTGAAAGTGAAAGGGATTGAAGAAGTTCTTTCTTTAAAAAAAAACCCCTAATTGAATTTTCAATTAGGAATTATATGAAGGCATTGTCTTAAATAATCTATTTTTTCAAGGACACCACCTTAAGGTAAATCTATTTTTAGATTATTAT
>JAAAKQ030012879.1:0-18235 GCA_010016005.3 Zanna intricata | reverse complement strand
ATAAACTGCACACAATTCACGGTGAATTTTAGCTGCTGATTGATTTTTTGCCCAAAGAAATCTTATTACACTACGCACTTCAGATTAGGCGGAATTTTCTGTTGCCGCACTCATGTTTTTAGGTTATAACTTGAGAACGGCGATCAAACGATACTCCGCCTTGCACAGTTAGAAGCGTACTAAGCCGCTGCACACACTGATGTCAGAATGGCGGCGCTACCCTAACTACTTCTCCCGCTACGCGTAAACGGCGGTTACTTTGTGGACGACCCTTGTATAATTAAAATCAATGGTTTACTGAAATAGCTAAAGCTAGGAAAGAGATATTTTTATAATAAATGACACTCTAGTTTAGACTTGTTTAAATGGAGATGACTTAAGTATTATTCTTTATAAAAAAGATTACAATTGGATTCTTAGCCCTTGCAAAAATTAAGATGTATGTCATTAAGTAATTTTGAAACTTGCATTTATACTTTAAAAAAACAATATGGAGAGTTGTTTATGGCTGATCTGAAATATGAACTCAAGAGCTTTGCTGAATTGCACATCTCTGCTGAAAACTATACTGACTTGCATATTAATATTTAGAACAATGCATTTTGATAATTAGAATATATAACTGAAAATAACCTGATGTTTTCCACAATGTACTATGCTCTGTTTATTGAAATGAACAAAATCACTTTTATTATTTAGTTAGCAATTCTGCCTATCATCTGGAAGATTCTGTGTTTAAATCTACCAAATGCCAAGGTTTGGCATTTTTCACATACTACAAAATTAATTCTTCATGTCAGAGAAAATATAACTGTAAATGCGCCCTTGCTTGTAGTTACTACAAGAATAAATAAATAATAAATTAACAAAAAATAATTAAATTAAAAAATAAAGGAAATAAACATTTTAATTACCTCAGCAATCCAAAATAAAGATATGCAACTCAGTAGACATATTGCTGCATAATAAAATAATGAAATTATTCTCAGACTTTCATTTACACTTTTATGCATCCTATGAAAAAAAAAAATTGATTTATTTTCTGGTTGTAGTTCTACTAATATTAATCTTCTTTTTTTTTTTCTTTCTGGAAGGAGGTGGAATGCATTTAGCATGGAAAGCCAGGATCCCACTGGTGGTCTTAAGAAACTGTTATCAGCAGACTAATGGTTAAACCACTTTCCTTTCTACCAGGACTTGGCTTGGAACCGTTTTTACACATTACTTCAGGTCAACTCCTCTTATACTAACCTGAGAAGACTGCTATCTAGTTTGTACCTGGCTCGGGACTATCCAGGTCCTGAGAATGCCTCCAACAAATTGAGACACATTCTCTCAGCTGCTCAGATCTCAGAGCATCAGCACAACCACATTGTTGGGGCTCAGTGTTCCAAGATCCTCCTCTAGTGACCCCTGATCTATCATCCACCAAGCTTACTTGAAAAAGGTGTTATTGACATTATTTTGTACATGTGTGATGTCAGTATTGTGGATCAGGCAACATCTAACTCCCCAACCTGGGTTAACTCTGTGGGAGACAACTGACTGGGGAAACCCAGCAGGATCAATGATCTGGGGCACGTCCAACCATCTCTCCGCCCTCACCTTGCAACATATTGACTGCCAAAACTTAGTTTTATGGAAAGGAGTCTTGGACATTGAGGTAGATCCTCATAGTACCCTGAATACAGTGTACTTCAAAGGGAGTAGCCAAGTGCAGGGATTTTTTAAACTGCACGGAAGACGAAATTGTAGATGAACTTCTGGAACAAGCAGTTGTTGCGTGTCTCTGTTTAAACACATGACACCGATGGAGAAGTTCTACCCTCTGTGTCGTACATGTTAATTTTCAGTAAGCCGAAGAGTCCAGAGAAGATAAAAGCTGGATTTCACATGTAGGTTCATTTATCCTGATTCCTTTGCATTGGTTTAGATGTAGAGATTCAAATGTATGAGGAAGCAAATTTATGCATGTAGTAAACCAATACATTCTGATGACCTCTGAAGGGAACCTCCTATCTGTGTCAACTGTCATGGGCACCACTCTGCACGATTTAGGAATTCTCCTATTTACAAACAAGATGTAATTGTACAAGAGGTCAAGACAGTACAGAAAGTCAATTACTTCGATGCAAGTTAAATTGTGCTTGGCAGAATGCCAAAAATTGCATCATATCCACATGTTATGGTTGTTCCTTCAGCTTCCTTTAAATCAGAGGACATGCTCTCACAATTGGCACTACTTTTGTCTAAGATGGTTGAATATATCATCAGTGACAAATAGAAGTGTCTACCATCCAGGAATAGCTGTAAACCAATTATGAAGAAAGGAGATGATTCCAAAGACCTAGTGGGAAAAAGAATGAAAATAAAAATGTGAAAAAGGAAGAAAATGATGATGAAACATAGAAGAAACCTGAATCAAAAGCATTACATACAAAAGTGCAAACTAAGAAAATTCCATTAAGGCATCTGTGAATCTATAAATTCAGCTGTTAGAAAAAGAGGTTTTTGAAGTTTAACAATGAAGTCTCTGAAGGCACGGATGCCTTTAAATGAGAGGACAAGTACTTCAGCCACCCCACATGCATTAGCGGGGAGGGCAATGAGTGTTGACTCAGATGTATTACTGACACCATTGAAGCTGGTATCATTTGATGACGGCAGCATGAGATCCTCCATGATTTACTGCAGAAGATCAGAGGAATCCATTTCCAGAGCCTCTGATAACCAGAGTTCTTCAATATCAAGGTCTTCAGAAAGATGAAAGAAAGGATGGCCAAAGAGTAAACCTAGGCAATAGAGTTTATGAATAAGTTAATTATATGCTTTGAGTTAATTATTATCTATCAATTTAATGTTTTAATTTTTTGATACTTAGTGAAAACATTTCATTAGAGATGGTTTTTGTGTTTTAACAGTTTTTTTATTGTATTTTAATGTTTTTTAAGTGGCAACGGACCTTTACATCTTTGTCATCTTGCGTTTATTTAGGATTTTTATATTCTTTGACAAGTCTTTTTTAGATGATTTGTATTGACAAGACTAGTCTTCTGACCATGTCACTACTGTTTTCTTAAACAAGTGTGAAAAAAATATTTTCTTTTTATTTTTTTATGTGGAAAGAGGCTAATGACCACAGAACTTAATGTCCCTTAAACTTAAAAAAAAAAAAAAACAGAAAAAGAAACAATAATATAAAAGTTATTTTTTGTCAAATACAAAAGAGAAGGGAAAATTTTTTGTACCTATAATTTATTTATTCAATAATACATGAACAAGGATGGCCTTAAATTAATATTCATCCTGAGTTGTCTTTTTGAAAAAAAGATGATAACAAAATAACTAAATCAATTGGTAATTCAGCTGGATATAGTTTATTCATTTAACAATGAAATTGAGAGTTCTAGGGTTTAAATTCTAGTAAAAGCATTTACTTTTTTTATGAATACTAAATTATGTATACCATTGTTCTTTGGTAGTCGGGTTTCAATTTATCACACAACTCAGGATAGTCAATCTGAGATTATACAAAACTACACTTCATTTACATTCATATATATCATCCTCTGAAGTAATACTTCATGGTGTTTTTGGAAGTTAAACAGAAAAAATAGGTTTAGTTAACAAAGTTAAAAGGTATCACATGAGATAAAATAAAAATTTAGGCAATTAATGTTCTATGATTGGATTGTATAGCTTGTTTTCCTTCATCTGTTTAGAACTGAGCCTCCTTGATGCCTTTTTGATGGAAATCACTTGGTACTAAAACAAAGCTATTTGCCAGATGTGGAAAGAGATCAGATTTTAACCTTTCAACAATATCTAACATTGTTTATATTGTAAAATTATCATATAACAGTTGCCACCTTTGATTTTCAAATATAACTAAGACATATTTGCTTCAAGATTTAAATAAATATATTGAACAGAATTCATAGTGTTTATTCCCCAGCTCCAGATAATAATTATTCAGGTATGTTAGAATACTGAAAAAAAAAAAAATCAAACGTCAAGAATCGTTATGATTCTTAACTAGTTAAAATTACTGTGATTTTAGCTAATTTTATTTTTGCACATGAAGGTGGCATCCATATTGCATGTAAAAATTTAGTGGTGATAACAAATTTCACCAACCCTTGTTATTCCAGAACTCCCAACTTCCATGAACTAATTAATACGTGAGGTTCACCATTTGACAGACATTTCCCTATTAAATTATGTGTTCTCCTGTACATCCATTAGTTATCACACATTATGGTGGTGCAAGGTCATATTAATTGCCGAAAAAATTGTCACACTTGTTGAGGTACTACCATTTTCAGCAGCTATTGAAAAACAATTTAGGTTTCTTATAATGTCCCTCCAAATACTAACTGCTGTGGTTGAAAGTAACCAAGCTGTATTTCTACAAGAGTTACACTGATAAAAACATCCCTCTTCACAGTTTATATGTCACCTTCCCAGAACCCATTAATCATATAATTATTATACAGCAGACCTTATAATCTAATTTACTTCTGAATTACATTTCCTCTTGAATTAGACTATTTCCTCAACAAAAAATAAACAAGAAATCTTCTAAAACAGAAGTCTGGATCTGATACAAAAATTATACTGTTTTAACTGATCAACCTCTTGGCATGTGTAATGTTCCCATCTCCTCTTCATAAACTCACTCATGACCAGGAGCAGTTTACAAATTACACATAATTTAGTCATTTGTAGGATTGTGACTGGATTATCATTTTTAATTTAATGAATTTGACAAATCAAATTCTTTGGGTTCAATATAGAAAGATCTTCCCATGCATTAATTTAAAATAAAATTAAACAATTGGATATTTCAAAAACAGGATTTTTCCTTACGGGATGCCTAATATTCTAAAAAGTCTTTATCCATTTCTTTTAATGATAAATTGTATTAATGTTTATAACTTTTTTTTTTTTTTTTTAACCTCCGGAACACTGTTAGGTTATATCTTCAGAGGATGAAATGAATGAATTGTAGCGTGTGTGAAAAATGCCATGCCTGACTGGAATTCAAACCTGGGACCTCCGGATGAAAGGCCGAGATGCTGCCACTCACGCCATGGAGGCCGGCATTTATAACTTATGTACATCAAAATGAATATATTAATTATATTTCAATTTGTAATTGATGTACTTATCTGTTTAGGATTTTTAATTGTAATTATTTATGAATTTATGCTTGAAAAATAAATATTATTTTACAATATGTATTTTTTTTGTATTTATTTTATTTGTTTAGTCCTTTTGCGTATTTTCTTTACAATGTATAAATATGGACATTAATCGTTTCTTTATCTGACATAATTCTATCAAGGTTTTAAGAGTTCCCTTGATCTACCTATACAAATGCTTATGCAATTACTTTATTTGGAGCATAGTACACCTTACCATTTGTGACATGATCTAATTTAATTATATATTAATTTGATTAAAATATTTTTTTTTTGTAATTGTTATAAGATAGAAGCTCATGAACATTAACTACTAGCAACTGATTGAATGAAAAGTGATTATTTTATTGAAATATTGCAGTTATTTTATTCTGTAACTAAATGGTTTGAATAACCAGAACTATAATTACTGAATAAACATTAAAACAAAATAAAGTTTTTAATTCACCTAAAACATTAGTAAGGATTATACAAGTATTAAATTCACTATCGAGTTCTAAACACATTATTTTTGTAGTAGAACTCTTGAATGTTATCGCATAACATGCAAATAGTACTTACTACTTCTACAAGTAGATGTATTGATAGTGATGATAGAGCACCCAGATGTAACTGGGTGTTATTGTTAATAGTAAATCATAAAATATATTGAATCATAAAATATACCTGTATATGTAATCTTGATGATCTGCTAGTTGTTTAAGATATTTTTTCAACTGATAATCAAATATGTTCTTAAAATTCATCTCATATTTTGTTATTTTTTTGTTTATATTATCATCAATAAATGTAATTGATGTACAAAATATTTGAATTTCTATCATTAAATGATAAGTTGATATTATTGATACTGATGAGTTGCAAAAAGCAGAAACACTGATAACTACACAATAAAAAAATTGAAGTAAATATAGTGGTGTATAATATTTTATATTGTTTGAATCAAAAGGATAAATTCCTTCAAAAGGATATCTCTTATCATAATTTTTAATGATACAGTTTTTTATTGATAAAAATAACGACGGTAATGACAAATTAAAAAAAAAACATATGTACAGATTTCTTATTCTTTTAATTATAATTTTTTCAGTTTCATTTGCTTTTTTTATGAATAACTGATATTTTTTTGATAAAAAATTGTAATAATTTTCACAAAAGTATTTTTTTTCAGCTGTTATCAGTAATGTAAATATATTTGATGGAAGCAAAATTAATTCTATTAATACAGCTGTGCTAAATAAACTAGCATTTAAATCTTCCAATGCCATAAATCGTAATTCAAGTTCATCCCAGTTGAATACTGATGATAAAACTGATTGAATAAATATGTATAATGATATTATCATTAATAGTTTTGTTCGTAACATTGAATTTTTAGAATGTTTTACACCAATATTTTTTAATAGTCTTCTTGATAAAGCCATACTTCCCGACATGATTAACTGTACTAAACGAAAAGTATTGTTATTTTTTTATGTTTATATATTATTTATATTAAAAATATTTTCCTTTAAAATTGTCTGAACAATTCTAAAAGTGATTCCTTATATTTATTAGTCTCAAATTTCTTCAAGCTACAACCTCAATTATATCAGATTAACAGATTTAATATATTTTCTGGTGTTTAGCACAACTTTGGGTCATTGCTGTTTTTGATATTTGTTAATCCATTGAGACATATTAGAAATTGTGAATTGTTACTTCAAAAATAAGCAGAATATGAATAAATAATGTGAATCCGCAAGAATTTTTTTTAACATTAAAAAATTTTAGTTTATGTAGATTAGCAGATGAAAATCCAAAATTAGTGTTAATTTTTTTATTAGCAATATAAAATATAAGGTATAAGGTAAGGTAATAAAACTTACTGTTCTTGGTGTTGTATTTGGATCTGAATTTTTATTTTTATTTCACTATCCCATTAGAAAGTATAATGCGTGAGTTTGTTGTAAGTAATCACATTTTTATTATAGCTCCTATTGGCGTAGAGCGGACCAATGGTGGTGCGCCGGGCAGCTGCGTGCAGCGCAAGAACGATTCATTCGTTCGAACAATTTATACTTCTCGAACGATTTATACTTCTTGATACGAACGATTTATCTAAAATTATATTTCAGTTTTGGGGATAAAAAAGAAACACATTTTTTTTTAAATCCCAGGGCTGGGTTAAAAAATCACAACTCAAGAAACATCCTAAGAATGTTCAGGATTTTGAAGCTTTTTGTTTAAAAAGTTTTTGTTGTTAGTAAACTAAATTAAAATATTGAAACAGGTTTGCAGCGGGCCGTTGTTTTTTCTAGTACATGTAAAAAAAATTGTTAATAAATCACTTAAAACCCGTAGATTTATTACTATTTCTAAAAAGTTTATTCATAATGCTTCTTTTTTTAAATTTATATTTCAGGATGTTAAATTTCATAACTATAAATCTATCATAGATTTCAGGAAGTTTAATTTGGTCAATTTCAGGATACAAATCTACTGTATGAAGTTCTTTTTCTAAAAATTAATAACAACTGATTGAAAAAACTCAATTTAGATTTTAAGAGTTAATTTTCTTAGACAATATAGAATACATCCATTTAGAGAGTCTCTTCACAGAGTCGGCTCAAATCAAGAGGAAGCCCTAAGCAATAAAA
This sequence comes from Zanna intricata, assembly GCA_010016005.3. Lineage (NCBI taxonomy): Eukaryota > Metazoa > Arthropoda > Insecta > Hemiptera > Fulgoridae > Zanna > Zanna intricata. The sequence continues at coordinate 10,392 of JAAAKQ030012879.1, read as the reverse complement.
ATTTTGGGTGCCTCAAACTCAAGTTAAAAATAGAAGTTGTAAAAAAAATTTCATAAACTTATTAGAGAAAAAGAAAGGCAATGAAAAGTTTTTTACCGTTACACATTAAATAAATTTATTTAAGAAATCTTTTTCCACGAATTTCCATCCTGCTTTATTTCTTCAAAATCAATTATTTTGGCAGTGTCAATACGGTTTAAAATTTCCTGCTCTATACACAAAATGGCCAAGTTATTTAGTCTTTCTTCTCCCATTGTATTCTTTAAATAATTTTTTACTCTCTTTAAAACAGAAAATGATTTTTCTTCGGGCAGATTAGATAAGAGAATTGTTAGAAAAATCTTCAATAATATTTCAATATTTGGAAATGTGCAATACATTTATTTGTAGGTCGATAGATGTGATATCTATCGAGCTTTAGAACAAATTCATACTTTTGATCTGTTTGAGATAGTTGTGCCTTAGTGTTATCACATTTGACATAAAATAAGTTGACTTTAAAATCTTCTCTAATTGTGAATTTTGTTAAAAGAATAACAAACAATTCTTTTGAAGTACACTAATATACTGTTTAGAGACACTATTCATAATATTTTGAAATAAGGAGAAATATTAATCAATCTAAATTTTGAGACATCACTAAGCATAATTTTTAAAACACTGATATTTACACTCATTGATGTCATAGTTGTATAATTATGAAAAAGCAATAAATAATTTTATCAAATTGTGAACATTATCCAAATAATGAACAACCTGTTTAAAACACCAGTGAAAATCACATGAAACCATCTGATTCAGTTTAAGAAATTGTGCGTGTCTTGCACATTAAATGAAATAGAAAAATAACTGAATTAAATTACAGATGTTTATTATATTAAAAAATATTAGTATATCTATCATATTACAAAACACATGAACATACCTCTTGAAGTATTTGATATACAAATATGAGATTTGAACTAGCCTCTGTATACAACACTAATGACTGAAATAACATTGTTTATTAATATGTAGAGTTCAACCTGTTCAAGTGCAAAAAATTAAAAAAAATAATATATAACTGTCCATAGTTAACAGTTAATGATCTGTGAAGGGAAATTACCAGAATTGAAAAAGAATTACCAAAATTACCAAAAAGAATTTTTTAATTCATTTAAATAAAACTAATTTATAATCAATAAAAAAAAAAAAAATGTAAAAATTTCTTATTAAAAGTCTTGGATAAAAATTAGGATCTGATCTTTAGTTTTTAAAAGAAAATAAATTCTCCAACAAACTGTATTCATATTTACTTACTGAGGGACATATTACTCTGAAAAAATATTTTATATATGTTAAAATATCCCTTCAAACCCATAATTTGTTAATAAGAAATTAATGTATTTAAATAATTTAGAAATTTATGTTTTTCTAATGCACATAATAATCTACATTCATACTCTGTGTAGTTTTTGTACAGAAGTAAAAAAGAGAAATAAAAGTAATAACTTAGTATTTTTTATCATACTTACATTAACAGTTTGACTATAAGATTTGAAGTGAGTTCCAAAGCGGTAGGTTTTTATATTCTTACGAAAAAAGAAATCATGAATTTTTTACTTTTATACCTTTATAGTAAAATTTACAGTCTATTTTCAAGAGATCTTTTTATTTATTTAAAGCTTATTGATTTTTCCAAGTAACTAAAGATATATATGGAAATAGCTTTCCTATTTTAAGATATGCTATTTCTTTCATCATTAAACATTCCATCAGAATTTTACATACATTCTTGTCTTCATAACTTGTAGTAGCATTTTAGTTCTATATACACCACTCTATAGTAACACACTATAGTAACTTGCTTGTTGTTTACCACTAACATGTTTATTACCACCAATAAGTATATTTAAAGTTGAGTTTTTCTGGAATAAAATTGAAAGGAAAATTGACAATACTAATTTAGAATTTTAGAAAAAAAAAATGATACATCTACTAATGATAAGTATACAATCTTTTATGTGCAATGAATGTTTAGCAAAACTAGACAAACAGTTCATATCCAGACATTAAAGATATATTCCATGAAAGAAAATAAATAAAAGCAATAGCTCCTAGAGAGAAAAGTCTTAAGTTTCCAAATTAACACAGCTAAGAAACTGAACACTGGTCTTTTGACTTAGACACCTTGGTTCTACACCATTCTTCCACAAATAGTATTCATATTGTAAGTTATTAAATAGCATTGTTTCTAACTTCATTTACCATGTTATTGCTAGGTCAATGATTCTTAAACTTTTTTGCCCTCTGCCTACATTGAGAATCAAAACTTTTCTTCCGTCACCAAAATTTTTAAACTTACCATCTTTTAAAAATAATAATTGCAATTGCTGTTTTTAAGATGCGCTTTTAAAAACAACAACTCCAATTATTGTTTTTAAATGTGGGATATTCTACTTCTGAGTTGAAATTTACACTTTTATTTATTTCTATTCTTTTTATTCTGATTGAATCTGGAGGTTATAATATATATGTTTCAAAATCATTTATTTGTTACAGTGGTAAATAAAATGACTGATTTTATATATATATATATATATATATGTGTGTGTGTGTGTGTACTTATAAAGTAACATGTTGTGATTGACCAATTCATCAACAACCAACAAAAACTACTGAGGAAAAAATGATGAAAATATGCATTCTTGTTCTTCTTACAATGTAAGTGGACACTAAGAAAGAATTTTTTGAAATTCTGAGTTTAAATGGTTAAAATGATCTAACAATGAAGTTTAGTATTTTTTTTTTTTTCATTTCTCAGTAATAAATGAAGATATCAACTTGATTTTTGGTTTGTGTAATGTTTAACTTTATTTTTGATTTGTTTAATCTTCATGTGAATATCTAAAAACTAATTTCTCAATTTTTTTGAAATTCTGAATTTGAATAGTTAAAATGAATTTTGAATATTTTTTAAATCCAGCTATTTTTTTTTAATTTCTTGATAATAGATGAAGATACTAACTTGATTTTTGGTGTGTGTAATCTTCATGTGAATATCTGAAACTAATTTATAGATTTTCTGGAATTCAACATTGAACAGCGTGAAGAAAGATAAAATATTTTAACAGACTGCTAATTTTCCCTATTTCTGACTGCACTAGATGAGATACTCACTAGATACGGGCTTACAAATACTCTTCAGATAAATATCTGAAAACCATTTTTGGGTTCTTTAATTTTAGTGTTTCATGGGGTTAAAAAACATAAATTGGTTTTAACATTTTTACCATTTAATAAAACCACAGTACAAAAAATTTTTATGAGATTTGCTAACATTGTGATGGTAATTAATGTTTTTTCTTTTTATTTTATTATGTTATTCTTTTGAATGAAACTGTGACAGGAATTCTAAAAATCAATTAGTGAGTCATGAACTGACCAAACTGTTGCTCTGAAGAAATTAAAATACACTGATAGTTTTTATAAATTAAAGACTTTAATTTTATTTATCATTATTATTTTCATAAGTAAAATCAACTGATTCTGAAGTCAAGAGTTCTAAAGTTAAAATCCTAATAAAGGTAGTTACTTTTATACGTATTTAAATACTAAATCATGGATACTAGTGTTCTTTGGTGGTTAGTTTCAATATACTAAACTTCTTAGAAGTGGTCAATCTGGGATTGTACAAGATTATACTTCATTCACACCTCATTCATCATCTGAAGTAATACCTTATGGGCCAGCCTCCATAGCCGAGTGGTAGCGTCTCTGCTTTTCATCTGGAGGTCCTGGGTTCAAATCCCAGTCAGGCATGGCATTTTTTCACACACGCTACAATTAGTTCATCTCATCCTCTGAAGATATAACCTTATGGTGGTTCCGGAGGTAAAAAAAAAAAAAATAAATAGAAAATACCTTATGGTAGTTCCAAAGGCTAAACAGAAAAAAAGAAAGGGTCCAGGGGACATAGCCTCTTAACTAAACATGATTACCAGCTTAACATCCCCTGATTGCAACAGGAAATGCAAGTAAGCATATAGTGCAGATGAAGCCACTATGGGGATGCTAGTATTTATGTAATATTATAGTTAATTTTAAGAAGATTAATTTTCTACATATAACTTACATAAATTTTTTATACCTAGTTATTAGTATTTGCTAGCTTTAAAACAAAAAAAGAAAAAATACAACAAAAACAGTAACTCACTAGATCTAGTATTTGGTATTGTTTTATGTGTAACCTTATTTATTTATATAATATTTTATTGTGTAAAGGTACGAGGTGTGTCTAAAAGAATCCGACTTAGTTTGAATTCTCTGCGCTGACGTTATTCTTTGTCATCTGGCTTGTGGCATCCTACAAAGTAATCCCTGTTTGACTGTACAACACGCTCTGTCTTTCCACTTTCTGAAACAGTTTTGGAATTCAAGTTTTGGATTGGCCTAAGTGCTGTCGTGCATTTTTCTGAATTGTCTCAGTGTCGTCAAATCGCTGCCCTTTGAGTGGAATTTTCAGTTTTAGAAACAGCCAAAAGTCGCAGGGGGCTATGCCGGGACTGTACAGATGCTGGCAAAGTTGCCTAATTTGGTGTTTTGACAAAAACACTAAAGGGGTTTTTCTGCTCCACAGAAGCAATTTTGAATATACGCAAGTCATTTCCAAATTATCAGTTAGAATTTTCCAAACACTTGTTTTCGGAATTCCAAGATCACTTCCTGATTCGCACACAGTCAAAACAAAGATCTTTTTCAATCTCAAGTCTTACACGATCAACATTTTCCAGTGTTACTGTTGCCGAAGGTCGGCCGTTTTTAAACCGTTTGTACCATTCTTTTATTTGTGTTTTGCCCATACATTCGTTTCCAAAGGCCTTATGCATCATTTCAATAGTTTCTTCACAACTTTTTTCAAGTCTGAAGCAAAACTTAATGCAAATTCATTGATCTGATCTCTCTGTCATTTTCAGTGATTACAAAATCCAATAAACATCAACAAACACTCTTAACAAAGACGCACTGTGCATGAATTAATACGTTCTGTTGATGATTACGGCATCTGACTAACTCATAGAGTTCGATACGAACTATTGGCGCGGAGATTTTAAAGTAGGTCTGATTTTTTTGAGACACACCTCGTAAATTAACCACAAGGCACTTCAGCCGTGAGGCATGTTCTATTTTCTTGAAGAAACTTCTGTCCAGTTCTGTACCACTAATATGTAAAAACTTCCCAGTTAAATTAGTAACACCTGTATCTCCTGAAATGATATCTCCCAATTATATAAAAGTGTTCCCCGCTTCATTATTTGAAGAATAATGAACACTTGAAACAATGTCAACATAGAACAAATCCGTAGAGGACAGATTATATCAGAACAGTCGATGTCCAGAAATAAGGAATAGGAATTTTTCCACACTACCAACAAGAGGAGTTTGATAGATTTTTAAATTAGTACCTTTGCTGAGACTCTGTCTGGGATATTTTAAGTTGTAAAATTGTACATAGTCTTGCTTGAGAATGCTGTTTTAGCTGCAACTAAATTTGTACCACAAACAAGGTTAGGGTCTAAAAATCATAAGAAGTTCTATCTTTATAAGTTCATCATTACAATTATGCAATAATGTATTAGGTGATGTAATATATGTGAGAAAATCTCATTTTTGTGCTGTACAAAGTGGTTAGATATATTGTAGATACACAAGGTTTTTCTATATAATATTGAAATGATTTTTGTATGTGTAATGTTATAAAAGTGTGGTCGTTATTCTATTTTATGTTTAAAGCATAAATAAAGGGAAATTTAATTGAGAAAAGAGTCTACTTACAGAGGGACTGTAAAACAATGTAATCCATCTAAAAATGTTTCAGGGTCCTTTTATGCAGTTGTGAACATCACAATTCCATTCCATCCAAGGTCTTTCCACAGCTGCTTAGAATATCACAATGTCTTTACAGGGAGTAAGTGCTTCATTTCTAATCAATGATATTATATCAATCAGTTGAAATATGTACTACAAAATATTGGTTTCCTTCAGACAGTTAAATAGTCACCGGAACTGAACTGCAATTTATTAAGTCAAATGAATGGTGTGATGAAACATTCAATTAAATTAGACTTCAATTAAATAATATATTCAATTAAATTATTAAATTTAGTTCTCCATATGTACATAAGTTTTGTCTTAGAGGTTTTATTATTGTAGAATTTGTTTAAAAGACATCTGCTTGATCTTCATGTTGAGAATTTTGGTACATAAAGTACCAATGTGTCCTTGGTATCTATTTGTTAGGGCTGTCTATGTACAGACTTAGATATTGCTTTTATTTAGTGATGGCTGGATAATAAGCCTAATTACTGAAATACTTATTAAAAATCCAAACCTTCTAATTTCTCTATAAATAAAATATACTTTAGAGCCAAGAGGACATTATGAAAAATACAAAGTAGATAATTTTTTGTTTTTAGCAATAATATATATTTTCAATTAAAAAAAAGCACTGGCTTGTGTGTTCGTTCACAAAAATCATGTATTGTTTAAAATAAGGTAAGAACTAGAACTAAATAATGTAACATATCTTTATTTTAATATCTTAAAAGGTTTGATACAATTAATAATAAAACTACTGCAATCATAATTAATTTATGGTAAATATATTCATTATGCAATTTTATTTAATTTCTAAATGCTCTTAATGCATTAAAAAATGTATAAGCTCGTTTTATTACCTGTAATATAACATTGTGTTATTATAAACAATCATAATTTTTGTATTATATATTCATTAGCTTAAATCATTCATTATGAATGTCATTTAGAAACTAACTTTCATATATAAATGACAGATTAGTTACAGAACCATGCCAATGACCATGTTTTTGTTTTTGAAGAAAAATCCAGAATTTTCTCCAAAACAACACTGATCCACTGTTTCCAATTTTCCCTATTATTTTCACTCATGTTACTCATAAAGTTTTAGTACCATAGCCATTCATTATTGAGTTATAAATGGAAACAACCTGCAGTGGAACTCTTTTAACTCATTTAATCTACATTTTTAAAGTTAACTGATCCATAGAAAATAGTTTATGAAATGAGGTTTTAAGATGATGGAATTATATTTTAACATCTTACTTCATCATCCAGGATCTTGAAATCCAGTTTTGTAAAGCTATAAATTATTAAAGGCAGACTGTCCACTGTCTATCCAGTATTCTGAATTAACTGTCGCACAGATTATATCATATATATAAAATGTTAGAAAAGTTTATTCCCCATAAAAATATGCAACACGTTATTCCAGAAATATATTGTAATGTGTTTTTATTAGCAAAACAAGTTTACTAATATTAAAAATCATGTGGAAAAAATTAAAAAAAATAAATCTAGTCTTTAAATTATATCATTAATTGAGCAAAGTACATTCATAATTAAAAAAAAAAACCACAAACATTACACATGTGTAATAAATACATCTAAGTATTCACAACATTAGTCAATATTTTCTTTTTTATTTTCTTCACTCTTATTTAAAAATATAGTTTTATTATAACACACTGAATGCAAAGTTAAATGAATGAAACCAGTTAACTGTCAAGGAAATCTTTCAGTAAACAAGAGATGGCGGAATAACTTTTCTTATCTTAGGATTAACAAGTTCTTTTCTTTAAATTTAATATAAATCTGAGGAGTAATAAAAAAAAAATATGCAAAAAAATAATCAATTTCAACAAACTATTCATGTCCTGAAAATTTTCATTATAGCCAACGGCCTAATAAGAAATCCACCACTGAGCTCAGAATTTGTGTGTGTATGCTGTTGATACTTTTACAATTTTTGGTTTAAAGTTAGCTTTTGACTTTACTTTTTATTCAGATTTTTTTGTATAGAGAAGGCTTTAGAAAGATAAAGAGTATATATTGGTATAGTTGGGAACCAAATAAAAGTGGTTAAAAGCTGAACAAACATTCAGTGGCTCCTGAGTAATCTTTTGTCATAATTTTACCTGCTTGCGGAAGAAAACCTCCTGGACCACCATTAGGTATTGCTTCAGAGGATGAGATGAATGATTTTTAATGTGTGTGGAAATGCCTGACAAGGCTAAGATGCTACCATTCGCACCATACAGGCTGGCAATTTTACCTGTTTATAATATAAATCACATAGCAATTGATATTTTACATTCATATCACATAGATTTTAAAACATTTTTATTGGGCTTATCTCATCCTACAGAAAATTTATATGCATAAAAAATAGCTAAGGAACTCAAAAATGAATGAGTGTTACAAATTATCTCAAGAATAAATACTGTATAAATACAGTTCTTATAATATACATAGGTCTTCAAATCATGGAGTAGTTCAGTTTTGGATTAAAAAAAAGCATTCCTGAGTAGAATTAGGAAATTCCTTTAGCTCTTAGTACAATAAAAATAAACAAACGTCCATATATTCATCATAAACTTATAAGAAAGTATATAGTAAATCTATTTGTACTTGGTGTCCTTCATGTGGCAAATGATGGTAATTATACATTACTGAAAAACGAGTGTAAACAAGGGTACTTAAACAATTATGCATCCTTAAAAAAAAAAGTAAAATTTATAAACATATTTCTTTTATTGTTATTGAGTAACACAACGAAAAATAATTCTGAAAAATTTATAGTCCAGACGACTTTATTGATGAGTATGTAAACATGCACAGTGGTGCGCACACACACACACATACACATATAAAAACACAACTAATTATAATTAATATTACTGTAAAGAATAATTTACCACTGAAAATGAATTCATATTCAATATAAAACCATTTAAACCGAATGGTTTTAATCCTAACATTTTAGTTGAGCGAATCATCATCATTAAAATTGAAATTTTAAACCATTTTGGTTTATCAACCCAGTTACATTCATATAAGGCTATTCTCATATTCTCACCCTGAAATTTTAGAAAAAGTTAAATATTATAAAAAATTTAAAATAATTAATTTCTCTCTTTATTTTGAACAATTGCCATTACACATTAATTTCAGGCCAGGGGTGCACTAGTAAATTTTTCAGTATCAGAACATTTGATTTTGTATTTAGTAGAACAAAGAATATGGTCCACAGCTACAGGAGGGCTGGCTATATGACAATATTATGAAAAATGGATATTTATTATTTACGTTTACACAAATAAAGATAAGTGAAACTCTTGTCTTTTTCAAGTCGAATGTTTAATTTTTTTCATAAGTTAAATTTCTAGCGATTTATTTTATTACATTTTTCCTATGGATATCCAAAAGCAAGGACCATCTTAATTTGGTCTGTTGTTTTTAATTTATGTTATATTTAATTTTTTATAGGGTTTCAGTTAAAACAGAGTTTTTGTAAAAGGCAGTAGCGGCTCTCATATTGGCACTGTGGAACTGCAGCACCCCTATTTAATATAATTTAATGTAACGGGTCCTTTTTTCTGCAATTCTTTCTTTTTACTTGTACAATATATAATTCTTAAGCTTAATCTCAGTAGCCATCTCCCAGTTTATGAAAAAGATACAAAAATCTTTGTATGGAACTGTGTACTTCACAATTCCAGCGGCATGGTGTTTGGCTGTTGAGTGCTTGTGCACATAGGAAGTTGCATGTGAGGGAGAGAGAGCACTGTTGCAATGCCAAGCCTGGCATTCTAGTGGAAGGTCATTTTTTTTTTCTCCATATTTGTTGTGTTTTTAAAAACCATATACCATATTCTTGAATGTGATAAAATGTAGAATTAGCTTATTATCCTGTTTCCAGCTATTCTATTTGATTCATTTTTTTTTTTTTTAGTTTGTTTATTTTATAGAAAATTTTAACTGTGGCCTGTCCATGATTTTGTTCTTTTAGGATTTTATCAACTTACTGAATAAATTTTCTTTTTATACATGTTTATTTCCTTTTACCCAATTTTAAAACAAAGGCTAAAAATTTTGTGGAGCATCACCACCACTAATTTTAGCTACGAGCCACCACTGTTAAAAGGGCAATTTTTTATATCTTCTAAAAAGTAGTATCAGAACATGTCCCAGTGCATCCCTAGTTCCAGATCTAACATAAGTATCCCATATTCCTACACAGTTGATAAAATTCTTCTTTTCTAGAAAATTGTGAGATTGTATGGATTAGCAGCAATCTTTCACATAAATATAAAGATTTATTTCTTAACATATATTGTATGAATAAGTAATATTTAAAATTATTCTTCTTCAGATATTTCCTTTTGATACGGAAAGGTTTTACTATCCTAAATGTTATAATATTGTTACTACCTTAGATGGTACATAGTAAACTTTATTTATCTGTTTAGCCTCCGGAACTACCGCAAGATATTACTTCAGAGGATGAATGAGGATGATGTGTATGAATGTGAA
>JAAAKQ030012868.1:0-18237 GCA_010016005.3 Zanna intricata | reverse complement strand
TGAAAAATGCCATGCCTGACCGGGATTCGAACCCGGGACCTCTGGATGAAAGACCGAGACGCTACCACTCAGCCACAGAGGCCGGCATTCCAAACAGTTGAAATTGCCTACAGTACCATGGTCGTAGCCCTCTGGATACCTGAATATCGTGTTGAAATGCTTTCCTTTCATTGCCATTTTTAGTGTTAGAAATAACCAGTAGTCACATGGAGACAAATCAGACCAATAAGAAAGGTGTTCAAGTGCTGATACATTTTTTAGTCAAGAAATTGCATATGTTCTTGGTTTTGTGCAACAAATACCATGTTGCTTGATTCCAGTATTCAAGTCAATCCCGAATTCGAACAACCCTTGCCCATAAATGACTTAAAACTCACAAGTAGTAATCTGCATTACCATTTGACTTTCTGGAGTGAATTCTTCACGAATCCTTTTGAATCAATGGAAACGGTCAGCAGTGTCTTGTCACGGCTTTTTTGCATGCACACTTTGTTTTGGTCTTGGAGATCCTGGATCTTTCCATTCTGAGATTTGGCGCTTTGTAAATGGATCATACTGAAAACATCATGTTTTTTATGTCACCTGTTACAGTGTAAGTCAGGAAGTTTGGTGCCCATCGGCTGTCTATTTTTGTCTGCAGTGTTCCACTCTAGTGATCTTTTTGATCAGCAGTGAGTGAGTGGGGCACAAAGCAACAACAGATCTTTTTGCCAAAATTTTTAGTTAGAATGCAATACACAGGTATTTTAGGAATTCCAGTGTTCTCCTCAGGTATCCTGGTAGATGCACAACAATCATTTCCGAGAATTTCAGCCACTTTTTGGACATTTTCTTTTATTCGAACTGTCAATGATCTCCAGGATCATCAACAGTTCAATGATCCAGGAGATCATCCTTTTGTGGATCATAAGTCAGTACACAAATTCTCCAATACATAAAAAAAATTTAAAAATAACTTTATTATAGAATTTATATACTGACAATGATGATGCAGGATCTCAGAAAAGTTGACTATTGCCATTAGTTTTTTTATGGTTTATCTGTTATTGTGTTTTGGTGGTTAAGTTGTTAATGTTAAATTTAATTAGCATACTAGTCAGTATGTTGATAAATTTTTATACGTATATCAGTCAATGAATTTTGGAAAACTTTTTCCCTATTGCATCTATTGAAAAAATTAATTTTTGCAGAAATGAAAATAGTTTCTCTAATTTATGAAGCTTATAGAAATCTTTTTTTAAGCTCAGAAGGTTCAACTATCATGCTAAAAACTTTGCTAAATAGTTAACAGCCATTTAAAGAGCAGTTATGTGCAGTACAACATTTATTAAAGAAGCAATACAGAATTACTCTTAGATTTTAGTTTCATTTTTTTATCCAAATAATTTTTTTTTCAAATAATACTAAACATATAAAATATTTATTTGTTAAATTAGGGTTGGATTAGAAGAAGTAAGTTACAGGCAACACTATTAAAAGTTTTAAAACTATTCTACGGGCAGGATGGGCAGGAAGTCTGTTTACGCTAGTTATGAAATTATTAGGATAGGTTCTACTTACTTTCTGTTGATCTAAAAGTTTGTATGGATTCACCGTGTTCAAAGCACAGCTGTATGCACCTCCACGTCTGGTTGTTCATCTCCAACAGCATATCAGGGGTGATCATTTAAAATGATCAAACAGCATCTTGGAATTTCTTGTTGCTGATGTATCTGCATTTTCATACCTCTTCTTTTACAAAACCCCAGAGTGTATTGACAGGTGTGATGAGGTCAGGGTTTCTTTCTAACCAAGGCAGTGGAGCCAGTAACTTTTCTGACCGTCATCCGTACCAGTAACTTGGAAAAATTTCACCTAGGCATCTGCACACATTTATAACAAAATATACGATTCACGTCTTGCTGAAGTGTAATAATTTCAGCGATCCCTTCTGCTATTAATTTTGGAAGCAACAGTTGTCAATCGTTCTCAGATAATTGCGTTGATTAACTTAAATAAGAACCAAAGTTAATTGATTCATAGTTACTTGGTTAATAATAAAGCAAGTTAATTGGTTTATTATTTCAGCTGGCATCCCCATCTAAATCATAACATGAGGCGGATGGTGTTCAATTTCCTCAAAATAGTGATGATTGTCTTTTGCTTGAAAGCATTCAAGCAAAATTTATGTATAAATGCATTATTATGTATAAATAGAGTATTTATTTATGTATAAATACGTTGATCAATGTCATTGTTACACAACTCATTAACTATGGTTGGACGAAAACATAAATTTTAAATCCTTTCACATAGGATCTTGCATTATTGAGCTTGGAATGTCTAATTCTGCAGAACGTTTTGTGTTTGATTTCATTGGTGATTGTTGAATTGATCCCTCCATAGCAGCACATGTCTCATCTCAAATGTTCAACCTCCCTCTGCATGACATATGAAGAACATTTCTTATTGCAGAAGCCTTCTTCTTCCATGACACTCATGTTTGCTATAATGGTGATGATTTCCTAAAACTAATCCTCTGTTAAATCCTTTTAATGCTGCTTTCAAGAATCTTTATATAATTTCAATACATTTCTGAAAAATAACTACTACATTATACTACTGTCTATAGCTACATTTACTTCTGATTCTCCCTTTTTTATTTGTTAAAAAAAGCTGATGGGTTGATTTTTCAGCTTTTTTTTTATTGAGTAATTTTCTTAATATCAATCATATCAGAAGTTTAACTCTCTTTTTCACATTACTCTATTTTCAGATTTTCTGCACACTTTTTCAGCTTTTTATGTTAATATGTCTATGTCAAATGTTTATTTAATTTAAAATAGAATTTTTGTTTAGCTGTATTTTGCTAATGACTTGTGTGCAGCATGTTAACATTGTTTCTGATTATTAACATATGCATTTTTTTAAAAGTAAAATTGGTTTGTTTACATTAAATGATTCTTTTGGTAATTTCTGTTTGATCAGGTTCTCTTAAGAAGTGACAAAGGGATAGCAAATTTCTCGGACCGTTCGCTCTTAAAAAATCTTGGCCATTGGTTGGGAATGTTAACACTGGGACGTAATAAACCAATATTACAGCTGGATCTTGATGTTAAATCTTTATTGGTTGAAGCTTATAACAAAGGACAACAAGAGTTACTCTACGTTGTTCCTTTTGTTGCTAAAGTACTTGAGTCTTGTTCGAAGAGTAAGGTAATGAATCATTTAGCATTTTTTTAAAATTATTTGTTTCAGTTTATCAACTGTAAACTTTGAAAGGAATATTTATTTTGAAAAAGATTGCTGTTTGATAAACAGCATAAAAATACATACAATAAATTAATATTGTATTGTTTTAAGGAAAATTATTTTCTAGATATATTGACTTTCTCACCATCACTAATAAACAAACTCTTTTCATGAAAGTAAGCATAGATCATGAGAGTGTTACTAACCATATAAAGTGACTTCAGTGACCTGTGTTAACTATAGTGTAAATGTTAATATGGCACAAGAAATGAAACTTGTGGTGGAGAGAGAGAGAGAGAAAGAAAGAGAGAGAGAGAGAGATATTATTTATTATTAGCATTGTTATTTTTTATTTCGGAAATCTAAATGTTTACTTTTACTTTAGTAAGATTTCTGATACATTATATAAAGATAAAAATATCTCTGCATTTACTGGGCCTGATGATTGATTTAAAAGTAGTTGAACAATAATTTCTAAAAGAAGTGAAGCTGTTAATTTTAAAATATGTTTTTCAGGTTTTTGAAGCTCATAAAAAAAAATTATTTCATTTATAGATAATGTTAATGATATTTAAAGAAGTAGATCTATTTAGAGCAGAGCTAATTTCTTATGTAGATTAATTTTTAGAATTTTTTTTTTAGCATTTATTGATTGTGAGATCTCAACTATGTTTTGCAAGTTGAGGTTCTGTCTTGTGATGGAAATCCAGACCGCCTGTTTAGAATTGATCCTAGGAGACTTTTAAAGACTTAATAATCAGTTATACTATTCGATATTACAATCTTACTTTTAATAATCAGTTATACTACTTACTGCTATTCCTAGTGTTCTGATGTTACATTATGCATAAAAAACTTGCTTCCTGCTTAATTTTTAATTACTTTCAAAGCATTTAAGAAATTAATCTTTCCATAAATAATTCCTATTATTCAAAATATCATAGAATTAATTATGTGCAATTATCATACACTGTAAAGTCATGAAATCACATAAATTCTATTGCAGAATGAAGAACTATAATTTGAAATTGTACTACTTAGTATTTTTGACATACATGAAGTTAAAAAAATCAGTAAATGGAGTTTGCAGAAAATGTTACTGTATTTTTACCGTTAAAAGCTAAGGCTCAAGAAACATTCGTAAAACCTTTGTAATTTTCATCTGAAGAACAATAACTAATGTAAACTAAAACAATCTTGTGCAATATGTAAGGCATTTTTAAATGTTTAATGTAAAAATTAATTTTAAAAAATGTTGTATTTAAGTCTCTAATATCAATTAGGATCTTACTGAATTAGTATGTCAGTATTTGTCATATTTACTAAAAACATGTGTGGCACATTATTTTAATATTATATTGTGCCGATCCATTGATGTTATTTCATTTCAGGTCTTAACAGGATGTACACTTGAGGTGATTATTATGTACATTTATTTATATATGTTTACACTTTCTTTTTTTTTAATTTTTTGTTTTTTTTCTTTTAGAAATTAATGTTTTAACATTTTAATTTCAATCTGCCTTTTTTAGATTAGCTTTTTTTCATAAGTTCTTTTCACTTTGGGTTACTTTTTTGATTGTTATTTAAATATGGCTATTTTTTCTGACTTAGTTTTATATAAATACTATTTATTTAGATTGTTGTTTTAAAAATCTTAAAGTGTAAATATTATAGACTTATATTACATTTTTCCTTGTTAAATATCAATATTTTGTTACAAAAAGTTATTGATTTTGAGTTCATATTTCCATATAGTTTTAATATAATATTTTAATTGGGAGATGATAATTGCAGGTGTTTTTTTAAATGTAGATAAAAGCTTAAAGAAATAAAATATATAACTTGGATGAGTCACATTTTTAATGTATAATAATAGTTAGGAATTTTCAAAATTTAAATAAAATATTATTGAAAATACTCAGACCAAATTCTAATTATCAGTTTCATTTTTGTTTCAGGTGTTTAAGCCGCCAAATCCTTGGACAATGGCAATTATGAATGTGCTATCCGAGTTACATCAGGAGCCTGATTTAAAACTTAATTTAAAGTTTGAAATTGAAGTACTTTGTAAGAATTTGGCACTGGATGTTACAGTAAGTATTTATCCATCTATTACATTTGTGTAACTAGTAGTTTTGGAATAAGTAGAAAAATTTAACAGAAATGAAAATGAAAATATTGTGTTCCAATACTGCAATTGAAATTGTAAAATTGATATTATATTTCTCATATCTGATTAATTGTGTTATAATTCAGAAAAAAATGATTTTGTAATAGATAAAACAGTTTTGATAAATATATTTTGTTATTTACTTTTAAATGTATACATTATAAATGGAATATTTCCTTTAGTTCCATTTTTTCTTGTATTTAATGAAAATGTGATGTGTTTTTAGGAGTTGAGTCCAGGTATCTATTTAAAAGATCCTGAGAATATGAAGAATATAGACCACCAACTGTCACCACCTAAAAGTAAAGTAGAAACACCAGTTTCAAATTCTGTGATAGTTCAACCGCAGCCACAAGTACAACCACAAACTCCTCAGCAACCTCTTCAGCCACAGCCACCTCAGCCACAACCACCAGCTCCTCAGCCATTATCACAGCAGCAGCAGCAGCAGCAGCAACAAAAGACTACTGGTAATTTTTTTTTTTTTTGTAATTAGAAGCTTTAATGTAATAAATAATTACCAGTTTTATAAATTTTAAATCCTTACTTCTTTTGATTCTAATTATTTTTTTATTCTGAATGAAGGAAGTAATTTAGTTTGGTACCATCAAAGTGTTGAAAGCTTGATGCAAGTTAGATTCATAAATTTTGTCTCAAATAAATAAATATTTTATCTTTATTGTATGTATGTTGGAACTCTAAAACTTGTGCTGTAAAAGTAAACAGCTCAGAAGACACATTGAAATTTAAAAAATTTATGGCGTTTCCTTTGCTTATTATTTGAGAAAGTTGTAACAGAGATGTTGCATCAATAATTTTAGTCTCTTCGATTAGTGAAAGTTAATGAGTTAGGAAGAATGGTATTAATGTGGAGTTAAAAGATTGGTTTCTTTGGCCTAACAGAAGTGAACTGTATTTGAAATGTCTGAAAATAAAATATCAGCAGTTGTAATTAGCAGGCGAGTAGGTGGGCTATAAAAAAGATTGAGACTGAGTTTTTATTTGCGAATTGTTGCTAAAATGCAACAAAATTGAACCATTTTTGAAACAGCTAATGATGATGAAAAATGGATCACACACTGTTGTATGGAAAAGACCATGATCAAAGCAAGATGAAGCCCCAAAAATGGTGGCAAAGCCACGATTGATACCAAGAAAAATAATTTTGTATGTGTAGTGGGATTGGAAAGGAATTATTCAGCATGAGCTGCTGCTGCCTTGTCAAATGATTGATTTTAAAAATGTAGTATTAGCAGCTAGAAAGATAATGGTACGATAAAGCAACCAGAATTGATTACCAGTAGGAGAGGTATCATCTTTCACAATGACAAGGTATTATCTTTCATCATCTTTCTTATGGGCCATGAACATTGAGAGAGCTTGGATGGGAATTTAATCCAGAAAAATTTCATGTGTCTAATCTGTGAATCACTGCTAAATCAGAACAAAAACCATTTTTAAAACAGCTCCATTAAATGGACAATGAAAAATTGGGTGATAAAAAATGAATCTCATATGACCAGATACTATTTGTAAGAGCATGAAAGTTTCTTTTTAGAGTTACAGATTAGTGCTAAAAAAAATTAATTGCATATATTTTTTACATTGCTTATCAAGAGTCAAATGATCTTTCTTTTACAGTTGCAGCATTGCCAACAGTGTCTGATGAGCTTGTTAGTGCTGTTGGTGGAGGGGGTGGTGGTGGAGGAGGCGGAGGGGGAGGGGGTGGAACAGGTACAGGTACACCAGCTCCAGTTTCAGCTCCTACTAGTTCAACACCAACACCAGCCGGCCTTAGCACTCCAACCAGCAACCCTCCAGAACCAAAATTCAGTTATTTCCAATTGAATGTTGCAAGTACAAGTACTCTTGCACAGTACATCACTGTTAATGAACAGGTAATGGAGAGCTCTATTTTCTTAATTAGATCTTTTTCTGCATTAATTAATTGAATAAATTCTGTGAACTTTAGCTTTTGGAAAATTAACTTTTTTATTTTATGATTTCCAGCTATTTTCCTTTTTTATTATAAAATGCAATCAATTGTGGTACTGGATAGAATGGTAAGCTCTATCCCTGATGACCTAATAGTTCTGTAAAACTTGCGATGTCTTAGAGAACAATGTATTGGAAATTAAAGTGTGTTCAGAAAGGTAAAATGCCAGTGTTCAGAGATCCAGTTCTCACAAATCGTTGAACTTACCCAAATGGAGTTCACTTCACACTCTGGGAATTTTTTATTGGCTGATGACCAAACCAGTAGATGTCATTAGAAAAATAGTCAAATAATCATTAGAATTTATTCCTCATAAACTTTTCCGCTAAATAAGTACTTTTTTTAAATGTAATTTTTATTATAGAATAATGAAAGTAATTTAATTATTATATTATTTATATAATAAACAAATAAATTTCTAAGAAAGCATTGTGTTCTTTTATAATAGCTCTCTTAATTATTTATATTTTCCAGTTGGCCTTATTTCAAGCTAACCCGCAGTTGAGAAATTTTGTTAGACCTGCTGTTGAGCGAGCAGTCCAAGAATGGATTCATCCTGTTGTTGAACGTTCTGTTAAAATTGCTATTACAACGTCTGAACAAGTTGTTAAAAAGGTAAGATAGGCAGTAAAATTCTTTAGTTTAAATTACCATAGTGTTTGTTTTCTGTTGTAATTGAGTTGTAGTTTGGCATAACAAACTAGTTAACTTTATTAGAGTTAAAAAAAGTAATGCCATAAATCCTAAAATATCAATATTTTATTTTTAAATGTTATTCTGAATTTTTTTCATGTAATTGTTTCTTATAAATTACCTTTGTAATGAAAAGCATCTAATCTTTTGAAAATTCTTATGAAGAGTTGTTTTTACTAAAAACTGTACAAATTATTAATTTATTAAAATTTAATGTGTTTTTAATGTTTTCCTTAGGACTTTGCATTAGATCCTGAAGAATCAAGAATGCGAGCAGCTGCACATCATATGGTACGAAATCTGACAGCTGGAATGGCCATGATTACTTGCAGAGATCAGCTTCTTCTTTCAATTAGTACTAATTTGAAATCTGCCTTCATTAATGCTCTGGCGGTATGTATTTTATAATTATTAGTATGTGGATAGTGGTTTTTTTTTTATTATCATTATACTGAAAAATGATATAAAAGATGTATAAAATAAATACTAATAAATGTATAACCATAGTTTTTATTTATTTAAATATGACTTGATAAATAATTCTGTTTATTTTGCATGTGACTTTTTATTTATAAATCTTTTCTTTGCATCTGTCATGATTTTGATTTTTACCATGTCATTGAACATTATGAGATTTTACTGACAAAAAGATCAGCTTAGCAATTATAAATTATAAACCCTATTCATTTATAATTTAATTCCAGTACAGACCTATCAAATATTTGTAATTTACATGATAGACTTTCAATTAACTGAGCTATAATGGATACCTTATCTTCACTGATGGAAAATATGAGGTCTGTCCAATTGACTAGATTTCATTAAGTAGCTGCCCTCAGTAATTATTATTGACAGGTTAAATTATCATTCATCACAGAAGGCCACATCACACTGGCCTCATCATGTACATTTGTTGAAGTGTCTTATCCTTTTCCTCATTATTCTATTGCTCATTGCATTTTCACTATATGTTGATAAATTCAGTGGTAGATTAGTGAATTTAAGAAGGCCTCACAATTCTTGCTTTTTGAAAACCAGGTTAAAAGACCTTACTTAATTGGCAAGTCCTTCAGTTGTCTTAAAACATTTTAAATGCTTGAAACAAATCATTAACACATACTGATTTGCCTGTGATGGGATGTATGGATAGCTAATGAACAAGGAATAACTTTTGCAAAATGATTACAGTGCTTTGATAGCCATGTATGAAAACTTTACTTCCTTTCCAAACACACTTTATATTTTTCTTAATCTCGGTAAAGGTTTTTTTTTTAATAATGTATTTGATTTGTAGTATGTATTTCATTTTTATTAATCATTATTTTTAATATATATATAGATAATTGAATTCTTTTGTTGTTATTGAAAATTTATATAATACAATCAATTATTGGTATTATAATTGACATAAATAATTCCTAATAGCCGGCCTCTTTGGCGTGAGCAGTAGCATCTTGGCCTTTCATCTAGAGGTCCCAGGTTCAAATCGCGGTCAGGCATGGCATTTTCACACGCTACAAATCATCCATCTCATCCTCTGAAGCAATATCTAACGGTGGTCCCGGAGGTAAAAAAAAATCCTAATTAAAAAAAAGTTATTACATTATTGGTAGTAACATTGTTTTTACTACAAAATCTTTTAACAAACCCTACAATAACTTTAAAAAACCTTATCTTTCTACAAAAACTTATTAATCTACATTAATAGAAAAACTTTTTTTGCAGGACACATTTTATTTAATAATGAGTAGAATTAGGGTCTTACTAGAGAATACAGTTAATAATATACTTTAAATTCTATAGTGATTTCTTTTGTATTTTGAAAAAAAAAATTATATAATTATTAAAAATATAATTTGTCTAATTAAAATCCTATGTTATACATGTATGATGTGAATTTCTTTTTTTTGTTTACAGGGAGCACCACCTCAACCAAAAGAATTAGTGGAACAGGCTGCATCTATATCAGCGCAAGATAATATGGAATTAGCTTGTGCTTATATACAAAAGACTGCTATTGAGAAGGCTGTTCCTGAAATTGATAAACATTTGTCATCCGTAAATATTTTTTTGTTATTACTTCAATATATTTTGTAATAGTTACTTTTATTAATTTTGTATGATACTTTATTGTAATTTATTCTCTTTGAAAAAAAGGAAAATCATGTTGATCATAGTAAAAATATTAAGGCTGTCCTGGGTCTTACACTTTTAGTAAATGAAATTTCATTATATTGATGAATTTTGTCATTCTTTGCAGTGCTTTACCCATACAACTATACAACTATCAATATGCTAGCCCTGGCCACCTCATCAGATCATCTTTTTCTTTAATTTAGCTAAAATGATTGTCAAAGTACATATTGAAATATCAGATGATAATGTTGTTTTCTTTTGTATTATGTTATTGAATAACTTGATAAAAAGGTAAATAAATTTTACTTACACTCAGTGTAGTCCTTGAGGTTACAGTACCTTTCAAAGCAGTGTCCCGGCTGAAGATCACGTTTTCATATACATGTTTTATAATAAAACTTTGTCTCCTTCCTTCCAACTGGCACTTTTCTATTAATACACACAGCACAGTCTTTGGAGATACTTTCCAATAAATAAAGTGAGGAAGGTTGTTAAGTCTTTCTTCAGTACCACTAGAGAAATATCGCCCTGGTTTCTTATTTTGGTCTGGATTTTTTATATTGCCAATAAAAGTTGGTTAATGAGGTTTTTTCTGTATTTCTTGTCAATATGAATTTGAGTATTTGAATTGGAGAACATTTTGATTTCCCCCCCAAAGTAGAAGAAAACCCACCTTGTGGCATTGTTGGTTGCTATACCATCCCCTTTGTTCCTCATCTAATTGGCTTTACCGGAGGCCGTCTTTTAGCCCTAGATCTGGTAACAGCCATCAATCGACCTCAGGGAGATGCCGCCGATGCGAATGTCTCGATAGACATTCACATTGGCAAATTTTGCCTGGTGTCTGATGCCTTCTGCAAAGATATAGGACACCATATTTAAAAACTTTGCCCTCAGAAACTTGCTTTTTAATCCGCAGAAGCACGAAAACTCTGCACCTATTTTCACCACCTATTGAAAAAGCAGATGCTAAACTCTGCTCATCTTCAAGCTAATAACTTTGACTTGCCATGACGGCCAAAATTGAAAAAATGGAGTGCGAACACCAATTACAAACTGTCCTGAAGAACCTCAGGTCTGGTCTGTCTTGGTGAATTGGAGAACAGCAAATGTGAATTAACAACTGAAACTTACCAAAGCCAGAAAAATAATTTTCAGCACCATTTTATAGACTTGTGTCCAAAGTTATAGCTTGATATATAATGACCAGCACAACCCACACCTCCCATATTCTTATTATACTGGCAGATAACAGTTGATTTTACAACTTTTTCATAAAGAACACCTTTTTTTAACACCTCTTCTTTCAGTTAGTTCCATGCTGTTTCCGTAACAAGTACTGTTTACACACCAGACTAAACATCCCAACCCCCTTAGGGGAAGACACCCAGCAAGTGGCGATTCCGGCCGCCACACCGCCCCTCCCGTTCCTAGCCCTGATGGGCTTTACCGGGAGTCGTCTGAATGAACTTCGTACTGATTACATATCTCAGTCATCAGCCAGGCCTTGGTCGGGATGCCCCCAATGCAAATGCCGCGGTCGACATTTAGCATCAGAGTAAAATATCTCAGCAGCAATTGCTCTTGCCTTACCCTTAGGTCAACCTACACGTAGCCCTATAGCTAGATTACCACAATGCGGAAGCACAAAACTTCGCGCATATTCTAATTAATCTGACTACTCATGTGACTCAGAATGCCATATACGCATCGACGAACTCGATTGGAGATTAAATTTCCACTAAAAATGCTGCTCGCAGCAACACAATTGTGACCTATAATAACATTACACATTAAAACTTACATTCACTTAGGGACCTAACTGGAGGCAATGCCTCCCAAAGTACCACGTTCACGTGACATTCTCTTCTCGTCACATCTAAACCCACATCAGTCCTGACACCGCCACGGCCGCTCGTATAACGAACTGACCCCAACACCAGACTAAACAATGAGCATATGACAGAAGGAAATAAATTCTTGTTTTTTCAGTTTCAGCTGTTTTAGTGCAAACTTTTCTTAACTTCTTCAGTTAAGCCACTCGTATTTTTCATTATGGTTCCAGTCAGATGGATTTCAGTTGTTTTATTTAAAGTACTAGGCTTGTATAAAACTGATTAGTATGCAAGAAAAACCCACAATATGGTACTTTTTTCATCAGTTTATGTACTAAGTGCATCGCAATTCTTAATGTGGCAAGAAAAATCAGGCCTTATTAAAATATGTGTAGTTGCCTTGCCATAGTATGGCTCAAAACTCCCATGTGTATCTACTTTTAGAATCAGCAAGAACATAAACTATTAGTACTTATTTTTTCGGTTTATCCATATTATAGCATTTAAATAATATTGTACTCTTGAAACAAACTATTTTCATTAACTGGAATAAAATATGATTGAAATGCACTATACACTTACTAAGTATTTCATGACATTTATCAATTTATTCCCTCATGAATGGATACGTAAGTTAGGATTTGGCGGACATAAATGGAAAGATCAGAAAATCTGGTAAAATTTATTTCTGGAAAATACATCCTTAAATCTATCTATCTCTATCTAAATCTATCTATTAGTCTCTTCGGTGATTTCAAATAATTCTTCAGAATTATTAAAAATTACTGTGAAAAAAGTTTAGCTCACTAATAGGGTAAGGACCTACAGTAGGAACAGTAAAACATGATTGTTTAGTAAGAATTTCACTCTATTTACTGTTACGTTTACATCACTATCAACTAAACTTTCATTCTCTTCATTACAGTCGCCATCACTTGCATCATTCTCTTTACATACACAGATTTTGTGCAATTCATCACTTGAATTATGGTTATTTTCATCTAAATGTAGATTCAATATAGTCTTGTAGTCTTTCTCTTTTTCTGTTTAGCCTCCAGAACTACTGTAAGGTATTACTTCGGAGGATGAATGAGGTTGATAGGTGAATGAAGTGTTAAATATGAATGAAGTCTAGTCTTGTACTATCTCAGACTGACCACTCCTGAGAAATGTGGTTAAATGAAACCCAACCACCAAAGAACACCGGTATCCAAGATCTAGTATTCAAATCTATATAAAAGTAAACTACCTTTACTAGTATTTGAACCTTGGAACTAACAACTTTGAAATCAGCTGATTTGCGATGTCGCATTAACCACTAGACCAGCCCAGTGGGTTAGTCTTATAGTTAAGTAGTCTTAAGTCAACACTGAACATCTCATCCAAGAGATATTGTAACAAATTAAAACCCTTATATCCTTTTTTATGCAATAGGTGTATTAAATTTTTTAATGTTTGAAGAATTTGTCATCAAAAAAGAATTTTACATATATATATATATTATATATATATAATTTTTCTATATTCAAAAAATTCATTAACAGTTTTTACTACTGCATTAATAAAATTTAATATTATTACAAAATATAAAAATATATTAAACATAATATAGAGTATTTCATTTTAATTGCCCCAGGCAATTTTCTCGTAAACGATACAGAATACAAAAAAATTACCTAAACAAAAGTTACTCAGATTGGAATGACTTATTTTTACTCCACCAATGAAAGAAACAGAAAATTTTATATTGAAATATATAGTCACGCATATGATGTTAGACCTATTTTGAAGGTCATACAGCTAGCCGTCAGAGATAGTGTTATATGAGTTAACTTTTTGAAGGTCATGCAATATTCCTTGAATATTTATATATCAGGCCATTTATCTCGCAAACTATGGGATAAAGCATAAAAGGGACTTTACACTATTGTGTAACATTATCTCTTATGGTTAGCTGTATGACCTTCAATAAGGGTTCCAAGGTCATATATGTGACAAAATATTCAGTATAAGTTTCATACGCTTTTCATTGGTGGTGTCAGAAGTAGGGCAATCCATTTGAAAAAAAAATCACATTAACCTTAAAATAAGGTCAAAATCAAACCCAAGGTTACCATAAGATGCCTCTCTTCAATCTGAGTAACTTTTTTCTTTAGGTAATTCTTTTTGTATTATGTATATTTTATGAGAAAATCGTCTAAAGCAATTGAAATGAAACCCCTGAAAAAATGTCCAAAGTCATATTGTGACCACATATTCAAAGTAAAATTTTCTTCTCTTTTCATTGAAGGGGTAAAAAATCATTCATTCCATTTGAAAAAAAAATGTATTAACCTGGAAATAACACTCAAGATCAAATTAAAGGTTGCCATGATATGTACCTGTCCCATCTGAGTTACTCTTGTTTAGGTTATTTTTTTGTATTTTGTATAGTTATGAGAAAATCACGTAGGGCAATTAAAATGAAACATTCTGTGCGTGCGTGCGTGTATATATAAATTTCTATTAAATAAACCACCTAGTACAGAATATTTAGATATGGTACATCTTACCTTAATTTTTCTTGAAAGTACTTTCACACAATCCCACATCTTCAGTGATGATTGAAATAATTTTGTAATAATAAAAATACTAAAATAATGATAATTGCGTATTAATTTACACAATTGCTGCTGTTTGTTGCAGTTTGTATAAGACCATCACCCTCAAACAATGTCTGACTGTTTATCAAATTGTAATTTTGTTTGTATTTATATATGTAATATTTTTATATTTGTGTTAATATCAGAAATAAAATGTTTATTCTTTATTAGATGTTCTGCCAAATTAGATAAACCTTATTTATTATTTTTGTAATTTCTATAATGTTCAAGAAATCTGAATTAAAAGGATTTGTTTTTTCCATATAAATTACCATATTAATTTCAAGAATAATTTTTCACAGTATCTCACAACTTCAGTTGATATTTAATTATATAATTACATTAAAATAAAGTGTAATTTGTGCATTTTCAACTTGTCAAAAATGTTAATGTGTAATAAATTTTGAAGTTATTATGAATGAATATACAAATTCTGCTGTCAATTACTGAAATTGTGTAATATTTAAAACGTCACATTTTCCTTAGTATTTTATATATATATATATATAAATGTTAAACTGTTCTGACTGAAATAGATTTAATATTTGTCATATATTTCTATGTTAAAAATCGTAACATGTTGTTCAGTTTGAATAGGATGTGCCAAGATATCATTTATTATAATACAACTAAATATTCTGTTATATTGTGTCATTTAGTGGGATAAAGATTATAGATACATTTTAAGAGCTGTAAACATTTAGGAATTAATATTTTACTTCTGTGCATTCATTTAGAGTTTAGTTATTTGGACAGCAGCTTATTTAAACTGCTTATTGCAGCAGTTGTAATTTTATTACTTTTAATTTTGTTGTAATATGAAAAATATACTTTGTATTTATTTATTTCTAACTTTGAAATCCCTGTGGGTTTCTATTAGCATATTCTATTTCTGGCAAACAATTTGTGTGGGTAAACTAGGAAATTTGTTAGTGAAGATTAAACATTGTTATAGTTTTGTGAACTGTAATCATTTAATTTCCTTATTTTTTCTTTTCCTAGTAGTTTCTTACCATTTGTTCATGAATTTTTTTAAAAATCAGTAAATGCAATATGATATTTTCTCTGCGAATAATGCGTGTTTATAATTAGGTTGTTTTGTTTATTTAAAATTTTCCACGCAGGAAACCTGCTGTTATGAGATTCTTTTTCTTTTTCTTTAATAGATAAGAATACATGAAATCAGAATAATATTATAATAAGTAATATTTTAAATTCTGAAGAAGTTTTTTAAAGACATTTTATGAAAACCCATAAATAAACAAGTTTTTACATAACTAAAAGATAACATTAAAAAAATATATACCTTATTATAAATAAGGTTATTTATGTTATTTTATTTTACTGTTACTAACAAGAAACATAATCTTGATCAATCCTGTGTGAATCATTGTAGTGCAGTATTTGCACAGTGAAAGTCTCTCATAGCGGAAAAAGAATAATGCACTCATACAGTTGGAATATATTTTAACATTGGTAAAAAATACCAGGGTTTATAATTTATTTCCTTCTCCCTTTGTCAGTATGTAGCATTGAGACCTACGATGGCATTTTGAAACAAATTAAACGTATGTGGACAAGTACACCATATTTTTTTTAACTTGCCATTTTCAAAACATGTACACTGACTGATAATTTGCTAAAGGATTAACTACAAAATGTACTGCTTTATTTTAAAAAATACTCAAAAGTGATAAATTTCAATTATAAGTTCACTTATTATTTGTCATCTTATTGCTTATAATTTTCTAAAGGTTTTTGTGTTACAAGTGAACATTTTAAAAATAATTTTGATTATATTTATTTAATTTTGTACCTCTTGTTATTTATAATATAAAATTATTATAATGTTTATCCTATGTTATACTGGAAGTTTATATCCTGATTATAAAATGTTACAACATAAAAATATATTTTATATAATTATATTTTTGTATATGTTGTATTTGAAGAATTTATTTTTGTACAAGATTTATGCACATATTCATTCATTAGTGATAAATGATGATTTTATACTAATAATTATGTCCGAATTATGAAACATGATATTTATATTTTATTGTAAATCTGTTCAGGAATTTGAAAGACGTAAAATAGCTAGAAATGAAGGCCGCCGTTATTGTGATTCTACCGTACTGACGTATCAAGCTGAAAGAATGCCAGAACAGATCCGATTAAAAGTTGGTGGAGTTACTGTGCAACAGATGGCTGTCTACGAAGTATTTGCTCGTAACATTCCTGGATTCCAGCCTCTAACCGAGCGTGAAGCTTCACTCTTTATACCAAAATCAGTTAATGTATGTTTTTATTTAATGCATTTAATTATTTTTCATCAATATTAATAAAATAATTTTATAGCACTTGTTTTGAATTTATTAAATAAAAAAATTAGTTTTAATTACAAAATAATATTTTGGTCTTTTTTTTTTTTTTCAGGAACAAATGTCAGTTGTATCAGCATTCCCTGCAGCGCCTACTCAGCTGGTAAGATAGTTACATTTTGTTAAGTTATATATCTTTGTGTAATATAAAATCATAATATCTTTAGTAGTGTTGAATGAATGCATTTTTTCAAGACCTTGGCATTCAATTTTGTAATGGAGTAAAATGTGAGCTTAATTTTTATTATTCAAATTTCATACACAAGAGAGCTTTAAATAAAGGCAAAAGAAAAATATGAATTTCACACAAATAGCTACTAGGTATCAAATAAGTACTCTTTTGCTCTGTTAAGCCATCAAGTAAAAAATTAACTGTTTGTTCACACCTTTTAATTAAGATTCAGAACATTATCCGTACAAATAACAGATATATGTATATATATCGGCTCGACCAAGTTATTGAGAGACTAACAAACTAGAACTATCTTATAAATACAATTTATTCTAAAAACACAGGAAATAAAATTAATAATGATAATAATAATAACAACGGTAGTAATACTAATAATAACAATACGTATAAATAGTATACAGAATAGTAATTCAAATAAAAAGAATAAGATTTATTTAATGACAGTTAAATTATAAAAACCAGAATGCAGTCCAATTTACTAAAAATATTACAATCGCTAGAATCTAATATTGTAACAAGATAACTCTAGGAAAAGTTTATAGTTCATAAAATTCAATTTTGAGAAGTATTATTACTTTTATTATTTACTATAAAACTACCTTTTACTTTATGAATGAATGGAGTGCTGTCACTTTCATTATTGTTTACCAATAGCTTAACAAACAACTTCCTGCATTCACCCACATTCCACACTGGAATACTTGTGGCGCACACTCTTCATGCGTTATTACAAGCTTACAAATATTACTGTCACCGCAACTGCGTTGAACAAAACTACTCATTATTATCGCTTGTTATCATACCAGATGCAGCCTTGTAGAACTATTTGCTTAACTATTAACTGTTTCTGCTATCCTTTTTTTTTCTCCCCCCCCCCACACGGGTCGGACCTCCAATTAAGTATTGCTCAACCCGGGAGGGGCTGCTTCCCTGTTGGGTGTTACAGGGGGCGGTTTC
>JAAAKQ030012857.1:2823-18237 GCA_010016005.3 Zanna intricata | reverse complement strand
AGTTCGGTCATTAAAAAAAATTAACTCATGAGAAAAGGTTTTTACTTACAGTTTTAGTTTACTACATATCTACTTCACTTTTCCACATAATCACCATGATATTTCCACATAATCACCTTAGAACTGAATCACCATTCAGTTCTAAGCACTTTTCATAATGCTGCAACAGTTTCTTAAACCCCTCTGCATAGAAGTTCACCGCCTGGGAATTGGACGAGTTGACAACAGCAGTCTTGAGTTCATCATTTTCAAACCGTTGTCCACTAAGCCATTTTTTCAAATGCAAGAAGAGTAAGCAGTCACTAGGTGCAAGGTTGGGATTATATGGAGAGAGGTTAAAAAGTTACTAATGAAAATCTTGAATCTTCTTGGTTAAGGCAACAGTGTGAGGACACACATTGTCATGAATGAGGATTACGCCAGACGACAGTTTCACATGTTGTCAATTTTGGACTGAATGTCTTAATTTTGGTGAGCGTTTTGCAATATACGTTAGCTGTAATTGTTGATCCATTCCATGAAATCAACCAAAATCACGCCCCCTTTTCATCCCAAACTGCTTAAACTTTTTTGGTTTAGGAAACTTATATGGCATCACTGCATTGACTGTTGTTTCAATTCTGCATTCGTGTGGAATATCCACATCTCATCACCCGTAACAATGTGGGAAAACAAATCATCTCCAACATGAAGATAGCAGTCCAAAAGCACTCATCCATTGCACATTGTTTGCTATTAGGGTTGGTCAGTGAACATTTTCGGTACCCACCTTGCACACAATTTGTGATATCAAAGGTTTTCTGTGAAATCGTGTAGATAGAGGCGCATCCAATATATGGTAATTGATAAGCCAAAGCACTAATCGTCAATTGCCGATCACATCACAGTTTTCAGTTCACTTCAATGAGTTTGTTGGTCTGAATACTAGGTCTGCACTACACTCTTTATCATGCACATTTATGCAGCCATTTTTGAAGTCTTGACACCACTGTCTAACCTTTTCTTCATTCATTACTATAGGTCCATACATAAGGCACAATTCCCAATGAATTCCAGCAGCTGAAGATCCTTTTGCACACAAAAATAGAATTACAACCAACACTTCACAACTGGCAGGAGAAACAACTGTCATAGACATTGCGATCTCCATTTACTGCCAGGCAAATGACTAATGAATTAAAACAAATGCAGTGGCTTCATAAATAGCTGATAAGATGGCCCTGCATGTGTTAACCAATATTTGGACCTGCTAATATTTAAATATAACCCGAAGGCCCTTACATTAAGAATATGCCTTGTATATGTGTAAATATTTTTAAAAGACAAGTTTTAAAAGGTATTTTTTAATGACTCACGTAACAAATTGTGATTAAAGTTACCTTATAAAAAGTCAATGAACAGATTGTGCAAAATATTACTCACTGTTCTTAGACAAAGTGTAACAACATTAATCATCTGAAAGTCTTTTAGCCTTGCAGAATAACAAGA
Organism: Zanna intricata; assembly: GCA_010016005.3. NCBI lineage: Eukaryota > Metazoa > Arthropoda > Insecta > Hemiptera > Fulgoridae > Zanna > Zanna intricata. The sequence goes on along the minus strand of JAAAKQ030012857.1, from coordinate 16,749 downwards.
GATGATTATAAGTGGGTCTATTAAAGATGCCCAAATTTTGTTACTGCATAAATCCACAACATTTCCTTATTCTACATACATTTTTACATAAAAAATTAGTTAACAATTTGGTACTTCTGAGTTAACAGGGGGAGGGCACTCAATTTTTTAATTTGCAGATTATTGCTGTTTTCCGTTGGCAATATACATTATTTACGCAGTAAATAATTTGGTTTACATAAAATTTAATTAGCTAACTTAAGTCAAGATCAAGGTTAGGTAACGTAACTAACGATTTCACATAACATAACCTAATGTTCACTTCGTTCGCTAACCTCATCTAATTATCTTTCTTTTGTTTGTTTAGCCTCTGGAACCACTGTTAATAACCGAGTTATTAATACAGACATATTTTTTCCCAGTTTTGCCCGAAACTAATTATTTTATTCTTCAATTTTTCACTTGTTTTGATTTGCTTACAAAAGTAAAAACGTTATTTTGATTTTTAGGAAATAAAACATTTGAATGATTTTTTTTTTAGTTCAACTTTTATTTTTAATATTTTGGGGGTTGAATTTAAAAAAAAAATTAAATGTAGATGCCAAGATCTAAGTCTCACTTAGATCTTGGCATCTAAGTGAGACTTAGATCTCTTTTTTCTGTTTAGCCTCTGGAACCACCATAAGGTATTACTTCAGAGGATGAATGAGGATTATATGTATGGATGTAAATGACGTGTAGTGAAGTATAGTCTTGCACAGTCTCAGGTTGAACATTCCTGTGGTTAACAGAGACCCAACCACCAAAGAACACTGGTATCCATAACCTAGTAATCAAATTCATATAAAAGTAATTGCCTTTACTAGGATTTGAACCTTAGAACTCTTGACTTTGAAACCAGCTGATCGTCTAGATTAAATATATGTAAATATATATATATAAACTAAATATATGTTTGTAATTTATGTAAACTTTAAATATATGTAAACTAAAAACAATAATTAACATACAAAATAACAGAAAACAGCAAAAATTAAGTGGGCCATTAATACTGAAGTACCAATTTATATTAAGTACAAAAACACTAAACAAGTGCTAAAGCTTTTTTATTTTAAGTGTGCTCAGACAATACTATAAAAAAACTGTTCAGCAGAATTACACAATGGATCAAGAAAAACAGACTTCTTCAGACCCTCTTGAGATATTTTTTTTTTTGGTTTAACCTCTGGAACCATCTATAAGATATACTATTAAAAGTAGTTGAACCTTATGTTCAACTTGCGGCAAAATATAATTTTCTTAATTATCAGTACTCTGTTATTTATTTAGTTTTAATTTTTCAATATAGAAATATTTAAACAAATAAGTAATTAGATGGTAAAAATATTTAAAATTAATACATTTTTTTTTAACCTCCGGAGCACCATTAAGTATTTCTTCAGAATTAACCACACTTCTCAGGAGTGGTCGACCTGAGATTGTACAAGACTACACTTCATACACATATCATCCTCATTATTCATCCTCTGAATTTTTTTTTTTTTTTGTTTAACCTCCGGAATCACCATTAAGGTATATCTTCAGAAGATGAAATGAATGAATTGTAGCATGTGTGAAAAATGCCATGCCTGACTGGGATTCGAACCTGAGACCTCCAGATGAAAGGCCGAGACGCTACCACTCGCACCATGGAACAAGTGTTTATTTATTATACTGGGAAAGCAAAAATATTACAATCAAACAATCTAGAGGATTTTGACTCTGAAGTTCAGTCAAAACAGCATAAAAAATAACATTAAAGATTTATAAATTATTTGAAATACCTTTGTTCGCATTCTCATGTAATCATATGGAACAAACTCTGGCCGCTCTTCATGATGAGAAGTATGACTGATGTATGCGTTTGCCATTGCTAAGCCAACACTAGGTAATGCAACAAAATAAGTCAAGTTTCTCCATAATTTAACGCCTTCCTCTGAAAAAATGTATTGAACATTTATTAACTACATTGAAAATAATTTTAAAGAAACAATAGTAATAAAAAAATAATTTATTAGAATTTTTTAATATGAAAGTCCAATATAATTAACTGACAAAATAATCAGCCTAATATACAAGACCTACGTGTACCAACGCTAGAGTTGCACCAACGTGTACAAAGCTAGAAAAGTGTTTCTTCATGCACTGTTCAGAAATAGAGAAATATTTTCTCAGTATTAAAATGCCAGGCAAATTGAGTGTATAGTAACATTGAAATTTTAAGTTTTGTTTTAGTTGGAAAATTACTCAAAAATATTTTGGGTGGTTATTTAATATTAATACATTTCCAAACATCTTAACAATGCCTATGTTCAACATGTATTTATATACTTTTTAAAATCATTCACATTAACTTTTCTTTATCAAATTAACTTATAGAAAAATCTATTGTAAAAGTCAGAATTACAGCAAAGATCATATGCATTAACCTAAGAAAAATTTAAAGGTTACAAGAGAATGTAAGGTTAGACTGTGTAATGCTAAATTATACGAGAAAAAGTAATAAATGCATTCTGCTCAAATTGAGAAAAAAATGGTACTGGCACTCATTATGGACAAACTAGATTCTGGCAATGAAATAAAGTATACATTGTGTACTAACTGAAGAAAAAAAAAAAATCACTTAAGTTGTCCATAAGCTGGTTACATGTTGAAGGATGAAGTTAGTTAGGCAGAGAGCAAAAAAGAATAAAAAAATAAAATCAATCAAATGATTGATGATAAAAAAATATTTTATATATGTGGAAATTAAACTAAATGTTTAAATATTTTCTAAAAACTTGTTCTACTTTTTCTAAAACGTTTTTAATATAAGGCAAAATTAAGCTATCACAATGCAGTTTTATACTTTGTACTTCATAATTATCATACGCAAATATTTTTTTTTAATAAACATTCCCACACTACAATAGTGGAAACATCTCAAGGAGTGGCATCTTAATTATTAAAGATTGTAAAGCAAGGATAAATCCCAATGTATGAAACCATGTCAGTGCATTAACAAAACATTTCCTATTAATTACAATGAATGCAGTTATATATGGCTAAGTAACTGCATGTTAATTACTTAGCTAACTAATGGTTAATTACTTTTTTTTTATTTCAATTAATACAAATTAACAGAATTCAACATAAGGTAATTCTAAGCAATTACTATATTTAAAATTTTGCTTATTCTCTAATATCACACATGGTTGGGATCAGAAAAAAACAAGATATAAATGTCAAAGAGTACACAAGTTTACACAGGTAACCTATGCAATCAAGCCAACTAAAAGGCTCATTTTTTCGAGACTATCTATTTTTTTATGAGTTAACATATGTTCAGGAACAAATCGGTTTTGTGGAAAAAGTTAGTTATGAGATTCAAGGTTAAGAATTTTGTGGAGAGGTTAGATAAAAATTACAAAGTTATTGCAAAACTTAACACAATTTCATACGACACTTTTGTCGAATTTACGCTTGATGAAAATATAAGTCTCTACAAAAAGAATACACTACACGTTTTGTGCTAGTCACGGGTACGCCAGATATCACCCCAACGAATAGCAAAGCAAGTCTTTTAACTGCAAACTCAGAATCCGACTAACGTTAGTATAGTTTATTTCTCTCTCCACAAACTGCAACAAGCAATTTTTCCCAGAAATTCCTAATTAAACAAGGGTAGTAAAAGGACATTAAAAATAGTAAAATAAGCTACTTCTAAAATTACTACTTTGTAGCATGTCCTAAAAGAAAAAAATTGTTCTATCAAAATCGTGAACAGTTCCAATACATTAAAAAATGCAAAAATGGAACAAAAAAATCCCTATTTTCCTTTCTGTTGAAAAAAGTTGTTCACAATAATACATACAACTTGTTTTTAACAGTACTTGAGAAAAAAAATAGCTAATAGCACTTTTTTTTGTACATAATAGCGGCAGTACAGCAACGAATGCAATATGTATATTTCATACTTTTTTAAAATACTTATAAGTAATATTACCAGCATGTTTATGGAATACTTTTTCTTCGATTTTTAAGACAGTAGAAGATTGAAATCCACGACGAACCACTCTTGCCAGCATCGCCATTTTGACTGCTACAAAGGTCACATGAAAAAAGTAATGCCAACAATCGTTAAATTACTTCTTTAACTATTAAAAGTAGTTGAACCTTATGTTCAACTTGCGGCAAAATATAATTTTCTTAATTATCAGTACTCTGTTATTTATTTAGTTTTAATTTTTCAATATAGAAATATTTAAACAAATAAGTAATTAGATGGTAAAAATATTTAAAATTAATACATTTTTTTTTAACCTCCGGAGCACCATTAAGTATTTCTTCAGAATTAACCACACTTCTCAGGAGTGGTCGACCTGAGATTGTACAAGACTACACTTCATACACATATCATCCTCATTATTCATCCTCTGAATTTTTTTTTTTTTTTGTTTAACCTCCGGAATCACCATTAAGGTATATCTTCAGAAGATGAAATGAATGAATTGTAGCATGTGTGAAAAATGCCATGCCTGACTGGGATTCGAACCTGAGACCTCCAGATGAAAGGCCGAGACGCTACCACTCGCGCCACGGAGGCTGGCTCTTAAGTAATACCTTACGGTATTACTTTTCCGGAGGCTAAACAGATAAAGAGAGGTATTTCTTCAGAGTAGAGTTAGGAGAAACGAATCATTATAATGATTCAAATACACAAATCAGTTAGCTGTTGAGATTATAATCACAGATTCGAATCATATGAATATTTCACTCTATCAGAAGTCAATAATTATTAAGAGCAAACAGAACACATATAAAATAGTATTTATATGAATCGCGCACAACGCAATGCCAAAAGACCATAACAGCCACTTTTGTTTAAAATATCGATACACATAAATAAAATTGATTCGTACCAGCATAATATATTACTTTATACAGTAATTTTGTTTCAAATGGCTCAAGTAGTTGTGCAAGTAAGAACGTGTCGGATCCGTAACCAGGGACACATCGGTTCGAATCCGACTTCACATATGTATAGTTTATTTCACCTTTTTTTTTTTTTTTTGTTAATTTAAATATATTGATTTATTAATAATTATTAACCAAGGTAAACATTTTAGAATTAAAATGAAAAGTGCACACAATTTTATTTCACTAATAACTTCTGATTTTTTTTTTATTGTTATTACTGAATTATTTATTGTAACCTCTTTTTACAATCAGAGGTTAATAATTGCTAATAAATCAATATATTTAAATTAAAAAAAAAGTTTAAAAAAAATTTACGTATTTGAATTCGGATTGGAACTGATTGCCTTTCCCTTGTAAGAGCCAAATATTTAATTAAAATTTAATTTGGCTGTAACTCTGGAAATAATGAAAATAAGAACCACTTATGATATATCATTGAAAAACTCTTAATGATGGCTTATTACTGCAGTTAAAAACATAATGTTTTTGTAACAAAAATTGCAAAAACATAAGTGAAAACTGAACAAAATTGAACAGTGCAGCAGAAATCAGAATGATGGGAGGACAGGCTACAGTAAAGGAACATTCAAAACAGCTGTTTCTCTTGGCAGTTGTTACAGAAATTGGGCTTATGAGTAACATTTTATATGCTAATCACACTATCCTCCTATCTTACTAAATCAAGACATTTTACACAGTAGTGGCTGACAGGAATACATGAAGCGTACTATTATAGCAAAATGCAGTGGGACTAAAATGCACTGCCATAATAATATGGCAAAAGCCGTCTGAAGCTTAAGAAATGAATTACAGCATGTATTCACTACTGGCAGTACTGTTTATATTTGTAGGTATTTTAAACATGCGCAGGAAACTGTAAGCAATGACTAACAATATGTAATGGCATCTGTAGCAAGCCAATAGATGTAGTTACAATGCAAATGCAACAAATGGTGAAAGCTGCACTGCAACATATATAAAAATGATAGTTACTTAAAAAACATACCTTTTAATATCTTGATGGTGTGCTTTAGTATTTGTCTCCAAAAAAATATTGGAATAGCAAATCAGTTTCTCAACAGTGCATTTTGTACTTTCACATTTTGCAGGTATCCGGAAGTCCTGGGTTTGAATCCGTCAGGCACGGCATTTTTCTTCACACACCCGACAATTCATTCATCTCATCCTCTGAAGATATACCTCAACAGTGGTTCCATATAAAGTATAAATGATGTCACAAGGTACTTTTACATTTTTGTTGGATCACACTGTAAAATTTTCTATATTTATGAACCAACTTAAGTGGAAGCAGGCTGAAAACTGTTAAATACAGTTTTCAACTGTTATATCATGAGTGAAATTAAGAAGCAATTGACAGAATGTTATATGTTTGTCATAAAAAGTTTTAATTCTTTTGCAACAGGCAAAAGCTTATGTGAATAGTTTGTTGTGCACACGTAACTCTTGTGTTTGATCAACCTCAACACTGCAGGCCAGGTCCTCTTTCATTCTGCAGCATAAGCCCCATGTTTCTCCTGTAGCCTCAGCATACATACAAGGTGACAGCCCTATGCACACAATTTAGAATTGCACAGGCTCTTTTGAGCATGACAAACCATGGTGATGCTATATGCAACACTTTCAAGAACATTATATATATGACAAAACCTTTCAATTTAATAAGTTGGTGGACCCCAATTGTTGGTCATTATTTGATCAATGACAGTTTCTTTGGCCTTTGAGATAACTTGTTCAGTAAGTGACTGACAATAGAAATGCAGTATTTTTGTCTAACCAAACACCTAGATCAGGGGTTCTCAACCTTTTTGTGATGCAGGGCCATTTGAGATTGCAAAAAATAGTGGTTGGCACAATAACATTAAAAAATAAATAAAAAAGTATTATCTCCTTTAAACATACATTTTGTAACATATATTTACTATAACATATTATATATATTTATTATAAAAGTCAAATTAGTGTGATCTTTGACAACACATTTCATTTGCTAATTTTGCATAGTTGGGAGTGTAAGATAATAATCCTAATCATAAAAAATCAAGTTTGGCATCAGTAAGTTGAGATCTGATTTTTGATTTTATAATATTAATGGTGTAAAATAAAGATTTGCACAAATATGTGGAACCAAAACAGGATTTGATTTTGTAGGCTCCTTTTTTCAAAAGATTATACTTTTTATAGTCAACTAAATTCTAAAAATTTTCATCCGTATCGTGACATTTTAATATTGTCATTTTGAAAATCTAAAATCTCTGCTTCAATTTTCGATATTTCTTCTTGAAGAAGTTCTGGTATAGCTTTAGTAGTTTCAATAATGTCTACTTATGCAGTAAAAGGATTTACAAAAATCTAGCCAAAGGTTCGATAATGGCAAATTGTTGAAATTTACTTTCAAACTGTTCTAGAAGTTTTTTTAAGATGAGTGATAAATAATGCTAGGTCAAAATTATTTTCACCAATAAATTGTTTCATCCGTGGAAAAAGTACAAGAGAGTTTTTCGATAAATTATTTATCTAAAACTGTATTTTGGCTTTAAATGCTTTTATAGAGCTATCATTTCAGATATATTTTTCCAATAGAGATCTGGGTTAAAACTGTTCAATCTTTCACATATGTCAGTTAAAAATCCAAGTCCATCAACATTGTAGATTATCTAACTGTGAAAATGTTTGATTTTTAAAATAAAGAATTTCTTCATCTGTTCCAAACAATAAAAAAATTGAGCAAGTACTTTGCCTTTACTTAAGCATCTTATATCTGTATGGATAATAAGGTCAGCTTGGGAAAATTTTTTCTTTTCGATGAGGGCTTTAAACAATGTGTATGATAAAGGACTTGCTCAAATTCTGTTAATTATTTTAACAACATTCATAACAGTTGGAAGGGTAATATTTTGGCACATAATGGTTCTTGATGTATGATGCAGTGATAAGATATAATGTTTCTAAAGGATTCATCTTTCTTGTAATGAGAAATAAGTACATTACTGCAGCCCACCATTGCTCGTGCACCATCAGTAATAATTGCTGATAACTTGTGCAAAGACATATTAATTACTGTTGAGTAATTTTTAAATATTTTCATCCCTTGTTCACTTTTGCATTGATAGCAACTTTAATAGTTCTTTCACACTAAAATCACAGAATACCATTCTTATCATTACTGCCAATTGTGCTGTATCTGATATACCTATTGATTCAGCTAATTGTAATGAAAAATATTCCCATTTTTACAAATAATTTTTCAATTGGCTTTGTAAATCTTTTGAAATCACTTGGATTCTTCTTGTACTTGTATCATTTGATACGTTAAATCTTTTATTGCTGAAACAATTTTTTGTTTATTAGAAAATCCTTCAAATAATGAATCAGCTCAAATGAGAAATGCTTCCTTAATAAGCTCACGTTCTAAAAATGGCACGACAACATAATTATTTTCCTTAGCTTGGATTTAGGCCAATAATTAACCTCAAAAGAACTGCGATTGGTTTTTTAATGACGTTCTACGTTATGTTGTTTTGCTATTGACACAACAATGTTTCATATTAAGTAAATATATTTCTCCTTATTTTTTATAACAAAGTAGTCTTCCTCCCAATTTTTGTTGAAATGATAGGTTCATTGTTTTTATTTGGATTATGCATTTTGGAACGAAATGTTGATATGAAAAAATAATGGGTGTGTGAACTTATGTACATGTATTTGAAGTTATACTTCTTTGGCGTGACTAAAAGGTTTCAGCATTACTTTTAGCCATATCAAAAACTGAAATAAAAACAAAATTATATATTAAAAAAACTTTTAAATTGAAAAATATTAACAAACAATTATGAAAGTACCAAAAATATGATAATATATTAAATTTTTAAATAAATAAATCAAATATAACAAAGACGAATATTAAATTAATCAAAAAATTTCAATTGTAGACATTATATAAATTGTGATGTGCACATTTTTAACTTTTTTTTTAATAGTAATAATTTAAGTTTTGTTAAAAAATATCAATCTATTACCAGACGTTTGTTATTTTCAAAATATATAGTAATTATAAAATTTGTTATTTTTATTAAATTAATAATTATTATTTCAATAACAACAAATAGTACTTACAGAGAGTTAACCTCAAATCTTGAAACACTTATTAGCTGAAGTATATATATATATATATATGAACTCGGTTTTAATGGCTTACTTCATTATATTTATGTTTTTTGTGTGACAGTGTGCAGGTGCACATTAAAATTTCATTGTCATCTCTTTTCCCTAATCGCGTAAAAGACGTTTAACTTCAATAAAACACAACACCAAATATCATTTCATGACAACAGTATGAGATTACAACAGCACATAGTAACAATTCACACCATACTACTAATACAACAAAGACGTTAATGGAGGCATGATTAAAATAGGCGGTCAGTGTAGCCAGTTTAGCAAATAACTTTTTATTTTCTTTAATTTTAAAATTTAATTTTTTTCATTATTTCATCACTAAGTCGTGGGCGCATGTGCACTCATGGGCAGAAGGTTGAGAATCCCTGCCGTAAGTACTCCACCTCAGGAGAGGACCAGATGACCATGTTTCTGACCAAAATAAGATTGGAATTAGCTTCCACCTGCCCAAGATCATGAACACTCGGATCTCCTTGGATGAAAGCTGCAGCCTGATATCCAACAGACACGAGTCAATCCTGTTTAATACCTCATTCCTAGTTTTTATCACCACCCACTTCAACTTGGCTGTCATGACCAGGTCCAAGTCATCAGCGAACCTGGTCTGGGCTATTCTCTTTTCTATCCTCTTATTTTTGGTATACAGATGCTCTTCCTAAACACAGAGTCATGTTGTGAATCCAGTTTATGAATGATTTAATTATTACTTTAATAGATGAAATGGTTCACAAATTTACAAAAGATGGATACTCTTTAACCATTAAAGAAAAGTAGATAAACTATTAAAAATTATTCCCATGGATTATCCCCTTGGCTCCTCTATTTCATAATATCTAATGAAAAGTAGGATGTAGCTTCAAAGCTACAACAAAAACTTAAAAAGTCTTTCTTGTAACCTAGCACCATTATTTTCCAATCATTTCTTGTCACAATTCAATCCACATAAAAACCTTAGTGTTTTTACACATACACAATAAAGGACTACATTAAGACATGATACAGTCAAACATTGTAAAATACAAACACACAACATAATACTAGATGTAATAAATAAAATTCAAATCTAATATATATTTCAACTACATTGTAAATCAGTGTTTTCCTAACTTAGGAAAACTGCCAGCAATAACACCAGCTCATCAGTGTGTGTATAGCAGACAGAACAAGTCAATGAAGATGGGTGCAAAAATGTTTGAAAGTATTAAAACTTAAATTTTTTAATGTTATATTTAATAATAAATCTGATTTAATTAAAAATGCATAGTTTTGTATCATTTTCACATTGCCAGTCCTGCACAAAAACAATCCTGAGTTGAATTTTCTACTTTCGCTATACCTAGAATCAAGTAATTTTTACTCTGATGTTACATGTATATAATTTAGAAATGACTGGCTCTCTCACATTATATATACTTGCTATCTTTATCCGAGTCTCTCTATTTTCATATTAAAGAGTTATAAGAAAAAATTTCTCTTGAGTTAATTTATTTAATATCAAATCTAAAAACTTTGCAAAGAACATTCTAAATATAAAATTATACTACAACAAGATTAAAAAAATGGCTGAACCTGTAAAGTAATTAAAATACAAACTGTGGTCAGAAACAAAGTTTTAATTAAAAACAAAATGATTTCTTTTGTAAAATATTCTTTTTAACAATCAGCTATTTATTTTTAAAATTAAAATTCAAATCATTGAATTCAGCTGATATTTGGCAAATGAACTGACTGCTTCTATCCACCTTCATAATTGTTAACATCTAAAGAAATAAAACCCATTTTAAGTTTAAAGAAACATCTAATTAGTAGAATAAAATTGAAGTAACACTTAAAAGAAGAAAATTGAATTGAATTTCACACATTGTTTCATTAGGCTGTTGAAGAACTGTCTACTTATGCTAACAAACTCTTGATAATTTATATCAGTTCAATCAGTTGTTGCAATGTAAGTAATGCAGTAAACTTTCATGGTGGCCAAGCAAGTTAACATATAACAGACTGAATAGCAAATAAGCTAACTTACTAACAAATGATATCTTCCATTAATTAGAAAAAAATTATACATTTGCTTTATTTGATTTGATTTATTTATAGTCCAGTTGTACTATAAATGATTGTAATGAACCAAACAGATTACAAAAATTAAATACTATTTATTTATTATCGATAATAATAAAATTACAATATTCCTTTACTGCTTGCTATTATAATATTTAAAATTAGTGCTTTCGCAGTGTGCACTACTTCATCTAATGTAAAAATTAAAATAAATTTAAAGAGAAGAATCTTATTTCTTTTTGGTTAAGTTCTAAACTGCTAATGAAGGGAATTTTTATTGATAATAATACAATTCTCAAATTATCTACCTATTGGATAAATATTGTTTCAAAATTCATCCAATAGCTAATTTGAGAACAGAAGCCGTATGTATTACTGTGAATAAAACATTTATATATCTTCTCTTTAAATTTATTTCAATTTTTACATCTAATGATGCACTAAATGTTAAATATTATAAAAACAAGAAGTAAATAAATATTTTTATTTTGTTATTATTGATAATAATTAATCATGATGCTTAATTACAAATTCATTAACTACATTTTTTGTATTTATTTATTATCTTATAATCATTGTTACATCTTATTATTTTAATGAATAGTTATACAAATGATTTTAATATTAATTGTAATAAATATAAAAATAACAAAAAAAAGTATTTTTTATTGGTTTTCCATCACTTCTTACAAACATATTAAAGAGATCCATGTTCCTTTATTTTCTGGAGTAAGCAAACCAAGGATTAATATACACAGGTAGCTGAAAGACTTAAAAATTACAAATGTATCAAAGAAATTGTATGTGCATTAATGTGTTTTTTAAGATTATTAGAAAAAAATGTATAAGTGCATATATGCCTAAGTACTTAAAAAAACAGTAAAAACAAATAACTGTGCATCAATCTTGTTTCTCATCTATTTTTGGTTTATGTTTTAGACATTTTTAATCTGTCTGTTATATGTACAAGATTTATTACAAATAAAAAAAACCTTAAAACATAATTTTTAATTCCTTTGCTAATGAACTAAGTACTGCAGATTTTATGGAGTGGTAATTATCTTTTCTCATTTTCTTATTCTAACTTTGTGTTCAGTGTATGAAATTCACACACTGAAAGTTATTTATGTTTTCTATTTCTATTCATAAATTGGCAATTGAATCCAGAATCTCAGTACATTACTTAGCAATCTTAACCTTTTATACTACATGTAACCTTATTACTTATACATGAAAAAAAGGATTAATAAATAATTCATGAATGTTTTAAATTTCATTCCAGTCAACACTGAATTTAAAAACTATTATTAATTAATATTTATTAAAGTTTTCTTTTTAATACAAAATTTATGAATTAGATTGATTTTCAATTGTTGTCATCTGATCACAAAATGCTAATGCAGTAACAGCTTTCTGATGTCCACTATATTCACGTTCAACAGTTCCTGATTCTATATTCCATAAACGAGCTGCACCATCAGATGAAGCTGAAAAATACAGTTTCCATAAATTAATTGAAATTTAAAGATTACTACACATTTAGAAAACATATTTTAAAAATATTGTTCTAGTTATATTTCATGACATGTCATGCATGGTTACTTTTATCATTATAGACCATTTTTCTTGATTAGAGTAGGTACAGAATATAACATTTAAATGTTAATAACAGAAAAATAGATTATTCATTCACCTAACAAATAAAACAGGAGTTTTTTAATATAATAAATTGTTAAAACTCAATATTTCATCATAATTATTGAGTGATAAATCATAAAAATAAATGACTAAATACATAAATAACTTAAAATGTTTATTCTTTCATTAATTTTGATTTAGTATTAATAACATTGTATAATGTGTAACAATATAAATCACTTTTCTAATTCCTAAAGTACTAGAGTGATTCATTTAAAAGTGACCTGTCACTAATTAATTGCACATGCTTAAAAAATGTACCACAAAAAATAAATAACTTACAGTAAAAATCACCTCTAATATATTTAAAATTGATTTTAAATTAAAAATGAAATAAAAATATAAAGATTCTGAATTAACCTTATAAATAATAAATAGTCATTGTCTCATAAAAATACATAGTTCCATAAAACAACATATCATTACATCATGAGGTACAGCCTTTTTAATTTCTTTAATGCCTTATTAATATCTATACCCTTTTTAATATCTTTCATGAACCAGTATCTAAAGTTTTGGTATTTTTCATATTAGAAGATAAAACTATGCTTCATTATTTTGATCTAAATCACACTTATCAATTTGTATACAAATAATTGATAAGCGACTTAAATATTTAGTTATTTGGTTTCAGCAATCATTGTCCACAAAATCATATAATAAGGCTTTACATATAAAAATACAGAAATAAAAGAGTTGTTTATTAATTTTACCCAATATAACAACAAATATATAATTATTTGTTCAAAAGTCTTTAAATCTGTAAATACAACATCCTGAGGAAATTTTTTAATTTATTAATTAATTACATTTGCCTTCATCATTCAAATTGTTGAAACATGTCAAAGTTAGCACATAATAATTTCAATTTATCACTTCTTTTTTCCTTAATTTTAACTATATTCCAGATCAAACTTATGATTGTACAAGACTACACTACATTTACATTCATACATACATCCTCATTCATCTTCTGCAGTAATATCTTACAGTGGT
>JAAAKQ030012835.1:6255-16903 GCA_010016005.3 Zanna intricata | reverse complement strand
AAAAACTGTAAAAACTAGTATTTTGAACATTTCACACGATATCAAAGATTCTGCGATATAGGAAACAGTTTAACCCACCAACAGAAGATAAGAGTAAAATGCAGTTCTGTCTTCTTCAGAAAAAGATCAATCGATCTTTGATGTATAAATATTGCTAATAGGTATTAGTAAGAAATAACTACGTATAAAATGAATAAATTTCTAAAGTTATTTTATTTTTTTTTAAATTTAATTACATTTTTATTATCTTGATTTTTCATATAAATAAGTTTCATAAATAAATTTATTTATAATTTTTTTGTGAGAGATTTTCTTTACAGCACTTTAATATTTAAATTAAAATATTTTTAAAGTTTCTACTAAATCTTTCAAACTAATTTTTTTTTTCGTTTACAAGATATTTCAATATTATACACTCTTTTTATGTAATATCTCGGTATAACATGGGCATGCGTTGGTATACACGAACGGGCGTTATATTCCTCAGAATAATATGGTAGCATTATACGCGTAGGTTTGATATTATGTGTAAGATTAGTTACTAAAAGCAGAATACATATTTTAATATTATATTTACTTTTTGTTCTGTTACCAAACATTAATTAAACAAGCCACGAAGAATTTGCATAACATTTTGCTTATAATACTAAATTTTTCTAAGAGTATATGAGTAATCTTGACAGCTCATGGACTTACGAGTACTGCATTATAACATCTGTTATGAAAAGAACTCCTCCTCTTACAGAATTATGTTTGCCGGTTACTAATTTTTTTGTAAAATATTTATTTATGTGATGTGTAAATACCTTCAATAATAAATTTTTAGTGGAGGAAAAAAAAGACATGCTAGTGAAATGAGTGTAACTAAAATAATTTTTGTTTTGGGAAATAATAAATGTAAGGATTTAATGTTAATTTGAAAATAGCAAGGACTGAAGATATTCTATAATCAAGTAAATCTAAAATTATTTATACTTTAAAATCAAATATCTTGTCGAAACAATTAGAAATCTGTCAAACATTGACGAAACAAGCTTCCGAAATGGTTTAATTTACCTAGGGAAAATTCACGAAAACTTCTAAAAGAAATGAAGATTAAGTATTATCCCTCAAGATTACTTCAATCACTTTCTAAAGATTTAGGTAAAAGGCTGAAATTATGTGATGAATTTATTGTCAATTTCTCTTGTTTAGCATGCTTCATTTTAAACGTCTTGAAAACCGCCATAATTACGTATGTTGAATATCCGTTACGCCTGATGAATATCCGTGAGTAGTTATTGAGAAAGAACTTAATATTTCTAGAGTTCATGTTTGTTTTAGGATCACAAAATATGAAATATTGAAATCTTATTTCTTCAACGGAAATTCATCAGACGGAGATTCATATCTTGAGATGTTACAAGACGTCGTTATTCCGGAGCTGTTAAACCACCTTGTGATTGATATCAGCTTTCTCTACGTTTTGCAGCAAAATAGACCACCATCTCATTATGCTCTTCAAGTTAGAAACTACGGTAATTAAGTTTTCCTGAATGTAAAGGATTTCGCGGAACAACTGAATAGCACAAGTTATGTAATTTGCCACCTTACGATTTTTAGTTCTGGATAATCGTATTTTCTTTAAATCCAAATTAATTTCACCATAACAACTTTGTCAATAATTAACTTTATAAATCGGATCCAAACTTTATTTCAAAAAATGTGCAATTCAGTAGTTGAAAAATATCACGAATGCAAATGAGCAGACGGATAACATTTACATACTAATGTAAAAGAAAGAATTTTAACTCTTTTAATTAAGAATATTCTGATCAGAAATTTAATAATTTTCATTAACACCTTTTGAATTGTTATTTATTTTTTAAATATTCTATACATACACTTTCTATTATTTAGTCTTTTCACATGTGTATATATTTTAAAAAGTTAGTTTAGAATTTAACCATATCTGTTTTTTATCTTATAAATATTTGTCCATTAATTGATCAGCTTAGCGAAAAATTTCGAATGATGGAAATTAAAACAGACTGAATTTACTGTACTTTTATGGAAATTTTTTTTTTTATTTTCAAAAGAGGATTGTGAATCCCATTCTCATCAGAAGTATTTTAGTAAATTATTTAAAAAATAAAATTAATGAAATAAATTTCATTCAAAAATATTTTTTTGAAATTTTAACCGAATGTTTATTTTTTTAATTATATTTATGAACACGAAGAAAAAGTAGAGTAATTCAGCATGCAACAAATGTATTTCATTTCTACAGAATTTTTTTTTCAACGGATATTATTTGATTAAACTTTTTATACAGGACTTGTAAATTTAATTAACTTTTAAGCGAGTTGTTTTTATTATATAATCAAGTTATAAACTAGATTACTTTTGTTACATTTTTGAATAAGATTTTTAAAATATAATTGATCTGATTATCCTTTGTGCTTTAATTTATTTTTATAAATAGGATAGTAATCTGGATTTTTCTATTTCTTTATCCTATTTTCTTTAATTTTCTATTGTAATCTGAATGTTGCTATTTTTTTTTTTTTATTAAATATTATAGCTACTCATACTGAAACTTTTTAAGAATTTAAATATTAGATCCTGAGTATATTCGTAACGAAAAAATAAATAATACGGAATTTGTCATTATTATTAAAATGTGTAATCTTGAATTTGTGATAAAATTAAAAATCAGGTCAAATTCTTTTATATTTCTGTTTACAACGATAGAATAAAAAAAAAACATCATTACATAAAATCCTTGTACTTAAATGGAACTTTTCCACTCCCTTATAGTATTTTAGATTTTAATTGGTTTTAGGTCATGTGACTTGTATTTTCTACTATTTTAACAAAACACTATAAAAATTTTTAACTTAAAACTACTACCATCCATTTTAATTGCAATGATTAAAATTGATTGATTACTAACTTTAACGACAATTTTATACAAACGTTAAAATATATTTGTGTAAACATAAATACCTTCATCGGGATAACAGAAATAGAATCAAAATTAATCAGTTCTTCACTCAATAAAAATAAATTCACTAAGATTTAACCATTAGATTGTCTATCTGTTAGCAACAAATATATCTGTAAATGCTATAAAAAATTAGCATCAAAAGTTTAGATGCAATTAAAAGACACTAATGCAGATAAACATCACTCATTTTGTTTCAAAATGAAAAACTAAATTTACAAAAAGGTGTTACAGTGAATTAAATCTCTGCAATAAATCTAAATTTCTTTAAAAGAAATCTGTAGGAATTACGGTAAATAGTGTGTCACGTTTTTCGTCTCTTTTTTATAATTAAGCCATTTCAATGTTCCATAGATTTTATTTCAAGCTTTAAATGTCATTTATTAGTATTATTCTCACTAGCAATGAGGATAAGGCCTACAGTCGAGTTCCAGCCGTCTAGGCTGTCTAGGCGGGAATTATAGCTTTTTTTTTTGGGGGGTAATCCGTTTTACAGACGCCCGGGCAGGTTCGGGGTTGCTAACAGGTTCCGCAAGAAGTTTTGTATGCGTATGTGTAGATGCGTACCGACTAAACCATCACCCCTGGCAACTCACTTCCTGGAACAGCTCACAACGCATTACTTCAGGAGGGAGAAACGCACACACACACAATCATACTCCACAAGCATATCAAAACCAAAAACACACGAACACATCCATTGTCACGTGTCACCTAACAAGCATTCAGTCACTACATGCAGACCAACACAAAAAAAAAACACATTAATATAAGACAGCACAATTTCATTTAGGATAGTTAGTTACAGTGTTTCAATAAATGTAGATTAATCGATGTTTAGTTATATTATTTTAATAAGAGAATAGTTTAGGTAGACATATTTAAATCTCCTTTCTATAAATCACATTAATGAGGTACGCTACATCATTTATATAAATGATTGTTGAAATTCAGCTTGTTCTATTTGAATGAAAATTATTTAGACATAATGAAGGATTTTAGTTCAGAATATGACAATGGTAAACGTGGTCTGTATTTGACATTTCAGTTAATTTACCTCAGGTTATTAACAAATAAAAGAAAAAAAAGAAAGGTTTATTGACAATCAGGACAATGAACTTAGTAATTTTATATGAATAAAACGTCTTCTTTTTTTTGTAAAAGATTTAATTCGTTTGCAAAGTTTATATACCTTTTTTTTTAATGCCAAGTAACTTAATTAATACGATGTTATATGAAATAATAATAATTAATTTAAGCTATAACTTATGTGTTTACAAAGTTGTTTTATTCAAAGTTCTAATTAGATTTTTCTTATAATTACGTCTTTGTGTATATAACCACCTCCATCCTATATTGTAATCGGTCAACAAAAAAAACCCTCAGTTATTAAACATAAAATTTTAACGACTTTCATAAAAACGTTTTTGTATTTTTAAACGTAGATTTTTTCTTTTCACCTTACGGGAATATTTTTTTTTTGTGATTAACTCTCTAAGAATATTTTTTTTTTTATTAAAAGGTGAATTTAACGGTATTCCCCCGGGTAATACAACTTATTTTAAATTAAAAGGAAATAAAAAACTAATTCTTTTTATAAGACATGAATCTTTAGACTGGTTATATTAAATGGTTTCATTAGACCGATATTAGCTTTACATACACTATTAGCTTTTCGAACACATTTTTAAACTTCATCGATGATTTATTCAAAAGATTTAAGAAGACATTTTACCTTTTCTGGATTAATCCGGGTGAAATAGAGTGTACGAATGTAATAGTTATCGTGAAAGAAAAGTTATCTTTGTAAATGTATACCTTACCAACCAAATTGAAGGAACGAGGTTAATTTAACTACAAAGTTAAGTCATAATTTTTTCCTGAGAGATTCTTGAGAATTTTAGTTTATTTAGAGATGAAGAGTATGAAAAATTCATATGAAATTTACTCTTTTTTTATCAAATTTAGTGATAATGGAATTTCAGTCTTCTGTAACTCTGTTAATAGGTAATATAAAGAAGTAATATGCAGATGGAGAGAGAGAGATGGGCTGCGGATAAAAAGGCTCTCAATGGACAAGGAGACTCATTTCTGATTTGGATACATGGTGTGGAAGGAAGGACGGGAAATTGAACTACTTCCTCACGCAAGCCTACAGTGGTCATGGTGCTTATGGAAGTTACCTGCATAGAATTGGAAAAAGAGAATCCCCGGAATGTGTCTTTTGCTCCTTTCCGGTGAATACTCCTGAGCACACTCTATTTGATTGTTCTGCGTGGGAAGATTTTCGCACGAGGGAAGACCTGTCTAATGTAACTCCAGAAGTTATGACTCAGCATATGGTTTGGTATCCCAGTACTACAGTACAGCGATGCCGTGAACAGATTCATTACCACAGCGCTCAGAAGGAAAGTGGAGACCGAGAAGTTAAGAGGGTACTAGTGTGTATTTCGAGCTTGGGTAAAAATAAAAACAAGAGTAAAAAAAGGTCCGAAACGGTGGGGAGCGTTCTCTGTTAGACTGTGCATGAAAAGAAAAGACCGAGACCCGGCCGTTGGGCGTGGGAGCTGGGAACGGCATAGCCGGGCCTGGCCTCCCCGCCTCTGTATACGGTTAGAGGCAAGGCACTTGAATAAGATCTAGACGTCTGACCTGCCGCGCCGGACTGACTGCCGGCAGGTGGAGAGGCCCACTAGAGGCAAGGACACTCTCCTGGGTTTAGCAATACTTCATTGTAGGTCCGACTCAGGGATAATTGAAAAAAAAAAATATGTAAGGAAATTGGTTTTTAAGTTTATTAAAAAATAAAATTATATTTATTGTTAAAGAATGTTTTTAAATTTTCTGATGATCGGTTCAGTATGGTGGATATTTTTAAAGAAAAACTGCTTTTTTTGACTGTCAATAAAGTTAGAAAGTTTTTTTTCTCCGAACTATTCATTTTAAACATACTACTGCAGAAAGTACATAATTGCATAATTTCAATTAAAGGGATGGAAAAAAGATTGTAAAGGAAAGATGTATTTTTATGAAAACGTCCAGACGTCTCCGTTGACTGTTAATAAAGAGTAGTAGCTTGACGTAAGCGTGAATTACGTTGCTGACATTCAACATTTTGTAAAGCTATTTCACAGTAAAACGTTCATATTCTTCTTCCATCTGACAGAACAGAAAGCTGAGATTATCATTAGTGAAAATTCTTCATTCAACATAATACATTTTTCCATACCGTTATTAAATGAAATTATTCACACATTGTCACTCTTTTATAAAAACAAACATATATATATATATATATATATATATATAGAAAAAAATCCTACCGTTAAAAAAATCATAGAACTGTATCTTTAAAAATGAATGCCAACTAAATATTGGAGAAAGATTTAAATACGCAAACGAAAATAAAATCTTGTTGTAATACATACTTAAATTTATATATATATATATATATAATACAATAAATTATATATAAATACATATATTTATTGTTTAATAAACAATATATATATATATATATATATATATATTGTTTATTAAAAATCTATAGAACATTGAAATGGCTTAATTATAAAAAAGAGGCGAAAAACTGGACATACACCATTTACAGTAATTCCTACAGTAAAGAAATTTAGAGTTATTGCAGAAAACTGCAAGATTTAATTCACTGTAATACTTTTTCCGTAACTGATAAAGGATAAGGTTTTTCTTTCGTCTTTCGAGATGATTATTGTATGCTGTTTTATTAAATGAAGTAACTTTTTTCCCTCTGACCCTCTGTATTCCTCTATATTTTTATAATTCAGAGACATTCGACTTTAGTTCAGTTAGTTTACAGTCGTGAATGATTTACTGATTGTTGAATTACGAATATTGATTTCACTTTATTGCTTGAATTAAGCGCAGGTTCCGTTCTGCTATCAATTTAATTAATTTACAAAATACTACTAATTTAAAGAAAAAACCAAATATAAAAAAAAATTAGTACGTGAAAAATAATTAAAATTAGAAAAAGCAACGAAGAATAAAAATGGATAAACTTTACTCAGTTTAGCCACTTCACAGTTTAAAAAATTTCTTTCTTTTTTTATGCGATTTAGATTTATTGAGAAAATATGTCCATTTTACCACAGTTTATTTCAAATTAAATAATCACTAAAATTGCGGTGGTAGCTGTATAATCTATTCTAATATTTTATTAATTTACTTCTTTTTTTTGATAATGTATAATGTAGCTTAAAACTTCTGCTTGTAAACAATATAGAAACATAGAATAATTTTAGAGAAAATATATGCAGAAAACTAAATCATTATAGTCATAATAAAGTGAAGATATTACTGTTGAATTTTTAGATTATCAAACGTGATACTATTAAATATGCACTGAAATGACAAACTTATCGAAAGAAAAATTACAAAAATTTAATAGTTTTAATGGCAAAAAATCAGGGTAATTTGATTTTTCATTTCAATTATCTTAATACATATTAACTACGAAATTTTAATTAAATTATTCAAAATACTTAATTTAAAAGCTTCTAATAAAATTATTATTTTTATAAATTTTAACTAATATGTGTATCTGATATAAAAGAAAAAAAAATCTAACCAAAGTCTATCAACTGGAGAATAACTAATCTTTCTTCATTTTTCAATCTCCTTGAAAAATTTTGACCGTTTTTGAACCAGAAATTTACAAATTATTAGACACTTTTTTAGTACAAGTCAGTTAGGAAAGGGCATATTCATATATTTATGTTTAAAATTTCCATTACTTAATTACATATTTCGTTTAATTACATTATTAATAAGTTAATGAATATGAAGGTTGAATAAGTTAATGAATAATAATTACAAGAGAGTGAGCTGGTAATTTGAAAAAATTTACTGTTTTAAATTTATAGCAAATGAGTGGATCCAAGAGAAGAGGGACTAATATTATGTTTAATTATATTTACACGCTAAAATCTAACGAAGGAATTTACCACAAAATGAGAAATTTAGAAGCGGAAGTATGGAAAAAATGAATTAATTTTTTATTCTTGAAGGTATCACCGCAAAAGCTTGAAGCTTGTGCGTGGGATATGGAAATAGTATTTTGTGGCGTATGAAAAATGCCACAAAATTCGAAACCCGGGACCTCCGGATGAATTTGTAGAATGGGTGATAATAGACTTAAATAAATAAATAAATTATTTAACTTTTGCAAAGATTGAAAAAGAAAAATAGAGTGGCACCGGGAAGTAAACGAAGACGTAGAAAGACTACATATAGATTAGAAAAAAATAAAATATAGAATAGAGTTTCGAAAACAATTGAAGATTTCAAAATAGATGAAAAGCAAAAATCAAAAAACAGTTCAAGAAAATTTACATAGGAGGAAAAACAAGCACTTTTGGAAAGTATGTAAAAGTACTGGAAACAACGGAAAGAAGATAAAAAGAAGAAAGGAAATTCAAGAGATTTAAAAACGTCTAATAGAAAGAAGACAGGAACAAACGAATAGTTTTATTTCGTATAAAAAAAAATAAAATAATATATATATTATAAATAAAATTGTAATATATAATAAAAAAAATGATACAATATGTATTAAATAAATTAATATACGAGTAATTAAGATGTAACTGAATAAAAATCTATATTAATAAAATTAAATATGAAAGTTAATTTTATTAATCACTTATTTATATAACTTTAATCACTTTTAAGAAAAACTTTTTTTTTAATAATGAAAAAAGTTGCCAAACTTGCATGGCCGAATGGTAGTAACCCCATTTTTCATTTGGAAAGTTTCGGGTTCAAATTCTGATCAGTCATCGCATTTCTTTTAAGGTGCTAAAAATTTTCATGCTTCGTCTTCTTTCATGATCATAAGGGCACTCGGCCGTAAAAATTCGGTCCAATTTCTCACAATACTTAGAAAAAAATCACGACAACTCGTATCGATCAACTTTTTTTATAATTCTGGGAACGTCCGAAGGTTGAAACGTCTTTATGTGCTCATCAAGCACATTAACAATAACAAACTGCTGGATTTAAGTGTACAGTTGCTATTGCCAAATCTAGTGATGTTATTTATTTATTTACTTCTTTATTTTTGTTCGACTAGTTATCGTTTGATAATTTGTTTTTTTTTTTTTTTATTGTCTGCTTTTATGGACTATGATTTGCTGGCAAATATATGTTTTTACTAATGAACTTTAAGATTACTGTTTACTGATAACTTTTGTTATGTATTGACTTATTTATGGGGATTTCTTAAGAATCCCCATCACGCGCTTATTATCGAACGATTTGACAAAAACAAAAATTTCTCACTTAACCTAAACAAAACTGATATAAAATAAATTTTTTTTGAAATTTTGATAATTAATATTATTTTCCGCTTATATTGATGGGAATTTAAAAACCACTAGTTTATAATATTTACAAAAATATATGTCCAATTTAATTTATAAGAATGTATTAAAATTGTCATATTTTATTTTAATTACAGGCCCTTTTTATAATTTTATTGGAGATATAAATTTGTTTCCAAATAAAAGGAATGCTACTAATTTTCTTTTATCTGTATATAAAATTCAAAGAATCTTATTTTGCATCATTATATTATGAATAGTTTTTAAGCCCTACTTTAAATTAACACCGATTTGTCATAAACTTATTAATTTCTTTTTTTTAAATTTAATTTAATTTTTCAAAAAATATCGGTGAACAACTATCATCATTCTTCTTTATCAAAGTTTACAGTATATCATCACACCTACTTGATCGTTCAATCGAGATTGCTATAAAAGTGGTTAGAGTGGTTGTTAAGCATAAAAGCGGAAGTGACAGATCTAATTGATTGATGACGATACGCTATTGGTGTTTAAATTTACCATTTTTTCCCCATTATTAAAACTTTTTCTACAATTTAACCTAAATATTATTCATGTACGTAAACTTATAAGAAAAAGTAAATTTAATTACAACTTGCAACCATCTCTAACTTATCAGTTATGAAGTTACTTAATCGAGGTGCTTTATTTTTATCTTTGGCTACTTTATAGTGGAATAATAATAATGATATTATGTATACATTTATATAAAATGTTTAAAAATAATAAAATAAAACTCCTATTCCTAGAATTCTATTTTAATGATATCTGAGTTGTTCTTAATCTTTTCATGAGAATATGTACCAGAAATTCTAAAGTGACGTTTTTCTTCAAAGATCGGAAAACTTGCCTAATTCCTTAACCGTTGAAAATAGACCTGAAAATATCAATTGAGACCTGATTTAAAATATCATTGGGACCGAAAACTAGAGGAATTTTTATTGTTAAAAAGTGAAATCGGTAATTTTTCGCAGACTTTCGTAAACGTATTTTGATGGCTAACGCTTTGCTGTTCCTAGTTATAAAATAAATTCATACATATCATCCTCTGATTTAATACATTACGGTAGTTCCGGAGGCTAAACAGAAAAAAAAAGTTATATAGTAAGTGCTCTTTTTATCGACTATTCGAAGAAAAGTTCAGTAGTTTTGGTCGCAAGGTATGATTCTGGAGGGGGGGGTAAAAGTGAATCTCTTTACGTTTTGAAGTACCAGGAGTACGAAAATACCATTCACTTAAAATCGGGTATCCTTATTTATATATATATATATATATATA
>JAAAKQ030012813.1:0-18239 GCA_010016005.3 Zanna intricata | reverse complement strand
CGCACGGCTAGTAGTTAACTATCTCCTACAACAGGCGTCTAGGCTTTTAAGACTGGAAGAACTGGAAGATCGGACGTGTCAATGAAATTCATCATTGGAGAGGCCTTCGGGGTGGTGACAGCTCTCTGCGGAGTAGTAGTTTGTTCCCGCTTGCAGAGATGGCCTGGGATGTTGAGGTACGGGGACACCCTACCCCTGTGGCGGGAGGCGTTCTTGGGTACATATACACTAGGAGGAGCCAGGGAGATGGTCAGCCTCCTGCTGAGTCGCCGCGTGTCCCTGAGTAGGGATATGTGGCGGTGATGACGCACGGGGACTCCTACATTGCCGGCGTGAACACGTCAGAATGCACATACTCACACCTACAAAATAAAACCGACACAAATATGTATGCACACATAAACATTTACACTTATAATAAAAGTATGGGCGTGTGTATGAATGGTCTGATGAGTTCAAAAGGTTTCTTGTTTGTTTCATTTGTTGCCCGTCCAGTGAGGTGTACTTGTCGGTTGCAGGTAAGTCAAGAAGATCTTTTGACAACAGGTCGGACAATTTCCCCCGAGACTGCGTTTTGCTTAATTACGGGTCCGGTCTCGGGGCTAAGAAGAGCGGTGAGGGAGGTTTAGTCAGTATGGGGCAGGTTATTTACGCCTAACAACACCTTGGCGGAGCCTGTTAGCCCGTTTGTTAGCCTGGGAAGGATAGCGTCCTGGGTCCAAGCCCTTACACACCCCACGAAGACCCCGTGGCGGCGTGCGCAAATGGCGCATTCCTTCATCATCGACAAAAAATAAAAGGTAGTGTGTATTAATCTTTTTTTACCATATAAGTTTAACTGAAATTGAACTTAATCTACTGTATTACTTTTTACTGTAACCAAATAAAGGAAAATAGGAATTTTAATATTTTGCATAATACTTTTTTAATATTTTCAATTATATGAGTCTATTTGTCAAATCTGTTCTATATGATTTTTGATAAAATTTTAATATAATTCTTTTTACATATAAAACTATTTTTAAGTGTAATTTATATAGATACAAGTCAGTCTCACAAAGTTTTGGAAAGTAATTATTTCTTAATAATTCTGAATCTCAAAATGTTTAGTTTTCTCTAATACGTTTGATAGGATCCTGATAAAATATTACACTGTTTGTTTGAGTTTCCAGAAAACTCAAACATTCAACTCTAACTTTCGGTCGCACGGCGGGATTGGAGAGTGAAATTGAATTTTCTTTACGTATATATATATATATATACATAGACATAGATACACAGATATCTACTAGGCCTATATATAAAAGTTATGGTTCGAAAATCTACAAAAATACATAATAATTTTCACAAAAATTTAAATTTGTGTAGTAGAGTATCTTGTGCATTAGAAAACTTGATGAAGTTCTTGAGTTACGCTCAATTTAAGTTCAACAGACATCATAACCTCAGTTTCAGATTATTTTTGGATTAAAAATCTGTTTCTATCACCGGATTTAAAAATTTAAATGACCCACATGAAAGATTTTCGAAACTTCACAATGAAAACAACTAAAAAAATTAATCATTTGCATTTTTGACCAAGAAAAGTGATGTGACAGATTTAGATCGGATAAATTACTGTTAGTTTTGTCAAAGAAGAGAACTGACTGGAAAGAGAAACGCCTAATAAAAGAGCTGTTCTATAACCCTGAAAATAAAAGTGGGGGAAAGAGTCGAAATAACAGGAAGAATAGGGATTAAAAAGAGAATGAGGCAGGAATGATACATATCACCAACATTGTTTAGTATATATTTGGGAGAAATAATTAAATGATGTCTGAATGGGAGAAGAGGAATACAGATCACGAGAAGAAGAATAGAACGTATACGTTTTGCTCATATCATGGCATTACTGGCGGGGAGTCCAAGTTAACTGAATGAAATGTTTGATGTCTTAAATGAAGCTTGCGAAAGTCATGATAATCAGGATATGAGACAATTGCCGGCCTCCATGGCGTGAGTGGTAGTGTCTCGGCCTTTCATCCGGAGGTCCCGGGTTCAAATCCCAGTCAGGCATGGTATTTTCACACACGCTACAAATCATTCATCTTATCCTCTGATGTAGTACCTAACGGTGGTTTCGGAGGTAAAAAATATAGTTAACCACGAAATGGTTTACGTGAAATGGCAAATCAGCTGATTTCAAATTCGAGAGTCCTAAGCTTCAAATACTAGTAAAGGTACCTTTACTAGTAAACTAGTAAAAGTAACTACTTTTATACGGATTTAAATACTAAATCGTGGATACCGATATTCTTTAGTGGTTCGGTTTCAATTAACCACAATTCTCAGGAGTGGTCGACCTGAGATTGTACAAAATTATACTTCATTTACATTCGTACATATTATTCTCATTCATCCTCTGCAGTAATACATTACGGTAGTTCTGGAGGCTAAATAGAAAAAGAGAAAGAGGAGAGGGTGAGACAAAATATTTATTATTTAGTGAAAAAAGAGAAGAAAAAATTTATTTTGTGAAAAAAGAGAATAGGATTGAGATTAAGACAGAAAATAAAGTTTTAGAGCAGATGAAGAAATTTCAGTACTTAGCAAGCTTTATAACTGATGACCTGACTTGCACCATAGAAAATGAAACAAGAATATCAAGAAGTAAGCAGACATTTAATAAAAAGGAAAGCCTGCTATGTGGAAAGTTAAACTTAGTATTGAGGAAGAGATTAATGAAATGTTGTATTTTGACTATGATACTCATATGAAGCTGAAACATGTACGATGTGAAAGGCGTACAGAAAACAAATTGGGGCTTATGAGAGGTGGACATTCTTTTGAGAGATGAATGTCAGATGGAAATGAATTAAGGAGAAGCGGAGAGAATAGGAAAATGATAAATGTGATTGAATAAAGGAAAAAGAACTGGCTAGGTCAGTGTATGAGAAGAAGGATACGATAGGACAGTAGAGGATACGATGGAAGGCTTGATGAATGGAAGGAAAGAAAGTGGAAGGAAGAAATTTCAAATGATGGATGAGATTATAGAAAATGGTTTACCATTTTTATAATCTCCGGATATTTATATCCGGAAACAAAGAGGTTAGAAAAGGATAGAACAAGGTAGAGAGTAGCAGCCATGATAGAACCTGTCCTAATGGTAGAAGAGTGTGATTGAAAAAATGATATAAAAATGAAAAGGAAAGCTCCACAAAAATCATGAATTAATATTAACCCTACATTAAAATATATTTTGTTCTTATATTTAATATATTATTCAGTATTTTCGCTTTTATAGTCTTGCATAAAATATTACACACAGCTTTTTGAACATAATCCCATTTTGCAAAGTATAAAAAGTTTGTTACAGACAATATTGCATTCTTTTATTTATTCAATATGGATAATATTTTAGAATATGTAACACTTTATTAACTGGCAGAAAGAACAAAATTCCGAAGTATAATTGCATGAAAACAAAAGTCATTTCAAAACGTGAAAAATTATTACTATATTGTTTTTTTTTTTGTTGTTAATCTTGTCCTGAACCGTACATTTCTTCCATCAGGAACACAGTTGACTTTTAAGTTAAACATATTTGAATTACAATCAGGAATTAGGCCATTGTTATAATTACTTTAAGATATTTTTATAGACAAAAAAAAATTATTCAAGACAATACAAGAAAAACAAAACCACCTAATTTTTGAAACAGCAAAGACCATTGATAAAGCTCACAGGGGTTCTCACCTTTTAATTAACGATAATTCTATTTATTTATCACATCGCAAAGATGAAACTGATTCACCATAACAAAAAAAAAAAATTTACATCTAACATGATTGTATAGGTCCCAGTTCATCTATACTTTTCAATAAATGTACCGTTTCTGTTTTTTAGTCATAAAAAATTGAATTCCTTAAATAATCTGTTAATCATTTGGTCGCGCAAATTTTAAAGTTGTAATAAGTTACACAACGAATTTCCCTGGACTACGAAAAGTGTCCTAAGTTCTGAGCGGTTAGCCTTTACTTTATACAAACAAATGTTCTTAGAAATGTGGTTTTACAACCACCAGAGAAACTTTGATACTAACCAAAGTATATTGTTTTGAGGTGGAAACATTACTTCGTAGAATTGTCAGTCTTTGAAACTTTATTTTTTTCGTGGTGGACTATACCTAGAAACTTCTAGAAGAAGTATGATTTAATGAAAAATAGTTTTGCAATATTTTACACAAAAAATTACTATTTTAAAATAATCGGCTGTTTTTTTACAACAATGTATTTAAATTATTAATATTTTAATCAGTATTAATAACGTTACTTCTGCTTTTCTTCCATAAGCTCTATTGCAGCTATATCAATATAGCTATAAAGAAGAAGCACTAATGGTTGGCGAACACTTTGCTATTGGCGTTTCCTCAAATATCGATGTTTCAAGACGTCTGTTTTATCAAGATGTGTTTTTTGGTTCCTTAGTGCAAAAAAAAAACATTTTTGAAACTATTTTTTTCCAATTTATAGCTGTTATTTATAACCTCATACGATCTATTTTATAAGGGAATAAAATGCGATTCATATTTTTTATTAGAAAAATCATTTTTTTGTATTATTCCGTTTCACGCCTTCCCCCCCATTTTTTCCAAACAAAAATTACTTAATTCAGAATGTTTTATATTAAGGCTAATGAATAAAACGTTAGAGAAATACGGTATTAACCTTATAACTCAGTGGTAGTGTCTCGGCATATCATCCGGAGGTCCCGGGTTCGAATCCCGGTCAGGTATTTCTTCACACACGCTACAATTCATTCATCTCATCCTTTGAAAATATACCTTAACGGTAGTTCCGGAGGTTAAACAAAAAAAAA
This sequence comes from Zanna intricata, assembly GCA_010016005.3. Classification (NCBI taxonomy): domain Eukaryota; kingdom Metazoa; phylum Arthropoda; class Insecta; order Hemiptera; family Fulgoridae; genus Zanna; species Zanna intricata. The sequence goes on along the minus strand of JAAAKQ030012813.1, from coordinate 13,379 downwards.
AAGATTAGCAAATGCAATCACCGCTACTGACTTCCCAGGCCAAACTTAGCTGCAGACGTAGTGCAATATTAGTGTAAATGTACGGATATAAACATGTAGTCTTGGCAGACTAAGGACGACCACTCCTGAGATGTATGGTTAATCGAAAGTTAACCAATAAAAAACGAACCCGAGGCGTAAAGACCGTAGTCTCGGTGAGGAGATCCTTTTGGGGTCTCCTCATTAGAGGCGTGGCATATAATTAAAAGACCTAGTCCCGGCTAACTGGATAGGACCATGAGTTAGTGCCGAGGTAGTTTGAGACAATGGCACCCTTTGGAGCTAAGTTTATTGTCAATTGCGGGTCCGGCTCCGGGTGGCGGAGTAAATAAAGATGTTTCAAAATAAATAAATAAAAGTGTTGTAGTAAAAATTATTTTATGAATAAGTTTTGTTTCTGTCAAGGGCCTTAACATGATTTATACAGTCTTTTACAATAAAAAAAAATTGCAAATAAAATGAAACTTAAACTTTTAACTAACAAGTTTTATAGTGATTGCTAAGTTATATTAGCAATACAGGTAATCTTAAGTTTTCTAGATTTATAAACAAAAAATACTTTAAACTTCACAGGAATTCATTCATTTTTTAATATACTTATACGTGTAGAATTTTGTTAACTTGTTAACAAATAAAATATTTTTTTTTTTATATTATAGAAAAATACTGAATGAACTACCTTTCATTCGGGTATCTATTTATATTTATAACTCTATGGAGTAACTCTTTAGGAAAATGAAGTCAAAATGTATTAGCATCAGAGATTCGAATAGACATCCTTTGTTATAGTAAAAAGAAAGTTAACGGGTGGGTGGAATACAAATAAGGGCTCATAAACAGAAGAAAATCTACTCGATAAAACATTGGTGAAGAAAGAAATTAATTGATGATTTTAAAGGAGATCCTATATGATCTTAATCTCATAGAAAGCTGTAACATTTAAACAAGAACAAAGGCAGTAATAATTGATGATATACCAGTAATCTCGTCCTCAAGTTTAAAAGAATAACTAGTTAAAAAGGATACAAACTAAAAATAAAAAATTCAATTACTAAAAACACAAACCTTCTGGATGGGAGGCAGAGATGCTATACTCATTATAATTGGTGCAGTGGGGATCGGTTATCTCTTAATATATGTTTTGAAATATCAACCGTACAAACAATTTATCATAGAATCATTTATTTTATAAATTAAATATGTAATTTAATGTTAAGTATTTTACATAAGTATAATTTAAAAAAAAATAAAATAAAATTCTCTTACAAAATGGATATTGTTTAATTACAATATGAATGTATATTTATAAAGAAACTCAGAAAAAAAAAGAAAAGAGAATGTAGGAGTAAATCACTATATGTTTATGCATTTTACAATTTATTACAAAATTCATACTGAAGATAAAAATATTATTTCTGTAGGTGGTTGTAAACTAATAAAATCGTAAATCAAAAACGAGAGTCGTTTTTTAAGTGAGGGCCGTTTTTTTTTTTTAAACTAAAATAATTTTTTTCAAAAAACATTTATTTTCAGGTTGTACATTTTTTTTTTTTTTTTTTTTTTAATTATAAAACCATCACCCTTATTTATTAATTATATACAGTTTTAGAACAAAAAATAACAAAAAAATTTTGAAAAAGATTTTGTTTTCGTTGTTACATTTACTTTTATAAATTTCTCTAAATTTCATAATGACTGATTAATAATCGAAATGCGCATCTAGCTTTAAAATTTTTATAAATAGCTTTTTATAGTTTTTTTCTTTATACTTATGCACATTTTCTTTTTATATATGATTTTTCCTCCATTTTTTTATATATATATATATATATGTGTGTGTGTACAAAATTAAACAGATGGAGTAAAAAAACATTAAAAATAATTACTATTAAAATACAGACTTATAATTCTGTTAGAAGAACAAAAAAAGATTAGATTATTATTTCATTAGAAATAATAAAATGATATAAAAGCTGAAAATTGGCTTGTCAGAACTTATTAATCATATACTGGAACGTCTTTGTTATGGGAAAAAAAGAAAGAAATTTATGTAAAAAAAACTGAGACAGTTAATAGAAAGTGAAAAAAACAATTATAAAATAATTTTTTATCTGAAAGAAGAGGATTTATTTATTTCATTCATTTTTATAAAGAAGGCAATGACAGTAATGATAAATGAATAATTCAGTTCTCTACCATTCCACATCATTTGATTTATTAATAGATAAAACAATTCAATAAAAATAAAAAAATACTTACTTTCTTAATTATAAACTTTCATTCTTTTTCAATAGATAGATCAAAACAGTGATCATTTCTTTAATATTTTTTGAAATTAAATTACTACTACTGTAATTAAATCACTAGGTTTAATCAAAGGGTACACTAAGAAAAGTGCTGTTTAATGATTATCTTGCTGTAAAATATTTTACGCGAAAGTTTTATACGAATTAGTAGATCGTGGATACCAGTGTTTTTTGGTGGGTTTTTCCTTCACCCCCCGAGCCGGACCCACATTGAAAGCATTACACAACTCGGGGGTGATTGTCCACTCTAATGGGTGTCTCTGTCTACCGGCAATGCATTCGGCACGACAGGTTAGGTCACCGGTTCGGATATTTTCTTCAGCCTGCCTAAAACCCCGGGAGCGGGGGATCAGAGCCAACAAAGTCAACTCAAGACTCCATCCCAGAGGCCCGGACTCGGTCTTTATGCCTTTGCCTCTAATGTGGCTTTCCCTGTGCGATGTGATAGGAGACCACATCGGGACTCGGTCTTTTGAGATTTTAGATCAGTAAAAGGCGTTCCCTTCCGGACGAGGATCAAGCTCACCGGCAGGTAGAGGGAAGCGTGAGAATCCCCGTGCCTCATCACTAACGCCCACTAATGTAAGCACTGGCGAACGGCAGTTCCGAGAAGGCTGTCCCTCATCCCCTCATCGCACCATCCTCTCGAACTTTATTTGAAAACAAGTTCGATCTAGTTTTCCACTGCCCGGAAGCCTTCCGCCCCAGATAGCATTCGGCTAACGATATTGTCTACCGTCAAGGTACCGGAGACCCTGTCACAGTCTCGGCGGGCGACTTCCCACATCCGACAGGTGAACATGACGTGTTCCGAGGTGTCTAGTTCACCGCAATATAGGCAGGTGGAATCTTCTGCCCTCCTTCTGACAAGCAAGTAGCCTCGAAACATGCCGTGGCCAAATAAAAACTGGGTCAACCAGTATGTCACCTCCCAAACAGTACGACTGACCTATGGCTCGACCTGTCGAATCAGCCGGTGAGTCCAACGGCCCGTCGAGGAGTGGTCCCAACGGTTCTGCCACTCAGTGAACAACCGTCTGTTCATCATGCGCTTGTCCAGCCTCTGGATGATTCCGATCCGATACCTCGCCAGTTGTTGCATCAGTGGAATGCCCGCTATAACCAGAGCTGCTTCCGTCGATACCGAAGAATGCACTGAAATTGACCCTCAATACTAGCCGACGCTGAACGCCTTTCAACAACCACCGGTTCCGTTCAAACTCCAACGCCTTATAACATCGTAGAATTGGCCATGTGGCTATACAATTTTCGTTTAGAATCCCGCATCCCAAACACATTCCCGAGACCGAGTGCTTTAATTACCACACTTGTTTTGTTCACCGTCTCCCGAACTGAAAATAGACGACGTCTATCTAACGTTTAACTAATTTTTGGGGGGGAGGTTGGGTTTCAATTAACCGCACTTCTCAGGAGTGATCAACCTGAGATTTGTACAAGACTACACTTCATTCACATTCATACATATTATCCTCTAAATTAATACCTTACGGCAGTTCCGGAGGCTAAACAGAAAAAGAGACAGATTTTAAATGTTTCAAAAGATGTAGAAAGTACTTTATGTAAAAAAGAAATTTAAATCACAAACCATATATATATATATATATATATATATTATTTGAAAAACTTTTTGTTAAGATAATAAATACTATTATCTTTTCTGCTAAGATCATAACAGTTAGTACAGACCACTATCTTTAGTTCTGCTAATCTTTCCTCACTTCTTTCTTTTATTTTTTGTTGACATGTTTTGGAATCACTCAATGTCAAAACTTGAACCGACACATTAAATTTTATTCTTTAATGTTATTCTTTATCTTTTTTTTTTTTTTGTTTTGTAGGAGGAGGAAAAAGCTCTACCAGCCATCACCCGCCCTCACAGGTGGTAGTGTCGGGTTCTCACCGACTAAAAAACCCTCTCCTCCATTCTCCTCCACCCTGAGACCAGACCCGCAATTAAGCACAACTCAGTCTCGGGGGGATTCAAACGCGGATTCACATCTTCATCTTGCACACCACTGCTGCCAACTTAGCATCTCACCTCACCTGTAAGAAACAGGAACCGAACCCACTCATTCTCATTCTGCAATCACACGCCTAGAGGTACGGGAGTCCCCGTGCATCATCATCGCCATCAATCCTCATGGCGAGAACGCATGGTGACTCAGCAGGAGGCTGTCTCCTCCCCCTGGCTTCTACGTGGCAGCATGAATACCCTCGACCCCTGCCATGGAGGGAAGGAGTCCTCGTGTCTAATCACTGCATCCTATCTCCACACGTGGGAAACAAATTGCAGCTCCACAGAGGGCTGTCCCCCCTCATGACTAACCGTCGTCCCTCAGGCTCATCTTGCCCTATCAACCAGGTCCTTTGCCGTTAATATCTCCTGTACCAGCGAATTGATGCTATCCCAATTTCTCTGTGACACGAGCATGTAGTTGATCAAAGTCTCTGACACTAGATTAGTAACACCATACTTAATCCTATTCCGCGTCCACCGTGCACATTGAAAGATCGTGTATTCTACCGTGTCTGACACTGCATCACAGTAATTGCAACCGGGGACTGCTCGCTTACCAAACCGTTGAAGGTAGTGGTTAAACGTCCCATGACCGGTCAGCAGTTGCGTGACAAAGAAGTTCACCTCTCCATGTCTCCTCTGCAACCACAGGCTAAGATTTGGAATCAGCCTCTTCATCCAAGCGACTTTGTCCGGCTGATTCCAGACGATCAACCAACCCTCCAGAATTTGATGATAAGCATCAGCAGCAATTGACCCATTCCACCTTGACGTGCGGTCCTCGATCTTGAGTGCTATCGGAGCACTCATATTCACTATCGGAGCACTGTTATTCTTTATCTGTATAAAGATTAATAAACACTGTCGTTTAGTCAACGCTCCTCCCTATATTTAACGGTCATACCTTATTTGACATGAAACAAGAAGAAGCAGTTAAAGCATGACGTCAAAAAGAGGGAAAAGCTAAATGCTATACTATAAGAGCTAAACTAAACGCTATAATAGTACAGAAATTTAAAGAATCAGTACAATAAGATTTGAGAATAGAATGCTTCTAAAACGCTTCAAAAAATTACAAACGAATGAAACTAAGAAAGTAAGTAGTACAAAACATAGAAATATTATTTGGTTACATTAAATTTAAATTATTACGAGCTTTTAAATCAATTTTTATTAGAACATAATTTGACATGTAAATTAAAAAAAAAAAAAAATTGTTACTAATAAACAATATTTTTTTTATTTCTGTTTACTCATTTTTTCAACGGCTTCTTTAATCTTTCAAAGATAAACTATTCATAATAAATGTATAATAAAAATGTTTAAGTAGGACTCGTTTCATTCAAAATGAAAATGGAAAATAAACTTTTAATATGAAAATATTTTCATAAAAATTAATAATCCTTATTTCTTAAATTTAAAAATATTAAAAACAAAATATATAAGAAACATCAGAACAAAAAAATCTGATTATAAAAAATATGAATACTTAAAAACATTCTGAAGAGCTTAAAATAAAATTTAAATCCTTGATATTTTTAAAAATAAAATAGATTAAGTTTCTTTTTAAAAATGTATATAATAAAATTCTATTAATTTTAAATTTACAAAAAAAAGACATTTATTAAATTATAAAACAATTTTCTAAACAAAATATCAAATCGTAAATGTACAGTAAGATGAGCATAAAAATAAAATCGTTGAATTTAACACACACACACGCGCGCGCGCGCGCGCACACACACACATATACACATATATATATATATATATATATATACATAATTTATATGCATATCACAGGCTTACTCTCGCAGAAATACTTTGTAAAAAAAAGGCTTACTGAGGTAGTAAATCTCGACAAACATTTTCTCTTACGTAAGGCTACAGGAAAGATTTTTATTTATTTTTCCTAAATGAATAAAAAAAAAATATTTGTTTTATCTTAAGAATTGATAATTTTTTTTTTTTTAAGATATTTTTACTTTTAAAGTAAAGCAATGTAAAGTATTTTTACTTTAATTTTGTATGGAAAGTTTTAAAAAAATTAAGTCTAATATCACTATCTACATTTCATTATACATTATTTTTATATTAATATAATAAGACATATATATAATGATTCCTTGGCTTATATTTGATCAAGAAGATGACTGGAATATCGATAAGAATACCACCGGGAGAAAGTGAAGGTTATGAGACCTACAGGTAGATAATAGCGGAAAAGATATAAATCATATCGTATAGCTTTGGAGCAGATGGTTATTCAAAAGTTCAGTACTTTGTGGTAGTCTGAAGGGATAGGAAAAGGCAACTAAGTATAGATTTTACAAGAGTGTTTACTGAGAGGATTTTACTGTTCGGGTCAGAAGCTTGGAAAATTAGAAAAAAATAGATGAGGAAAGGTTGTTGGCTGTGAAGATGGATGTGCTGCGCAAGAGTTGTGGAGTTTCTAGAATGCTGTGGGTGATAACTGAGGAGATTAGAAGAAGAAAGTAAAATTGGAGCAACCGGTACAGGGATTGATGTTTTGGAGGAAAGAAGACAACAATGGTATGAACATGGATAATGTAGGATTACAAATGGCTTAGAAATATGTTTTAATGGATTCCAGGAGAGAGGAGATAACGTAGTTGACCTCCAAGGCATTTGATGTCTAGAGTGATGAAGGCGATGGGGAGTAAAGAAACTGGAGAGGGAAAGTTGTCGGGATAAAAGATTTTAGTGTAAACACTCGCCTAGAAAGAATAAGTAATAACAGAGTACTCTTACAGTTGTGGTAGGAGGTAATAGAAACCTACATTTAAAAAATAAAGATAGAACCTACTTTATAATTAAGAAAAATGATACTATTCGATTCATCCGATAAAAAGGATATAAAAGTTTTCATTTATTTTTGAAATAATTAAAACAAAACTGTACGGAAGTGCGAGATATTTTGTTTTAGTTAATATGAATTGTGTTTTATCGGTTCCCGATCAGCGCTTTTGCAGAAATCTCTCCCCATTAGAACGAATTCTTTCGAAACAACAATTAAATTATTAAATTTGTGAAGTATCTCACAGTTTGAGGTGACCTTTTTATATAATTTTCACTTAAAAAAAAAAAAATGAAACAGTAAGGTGTATTTTTTCAAGTATGATTTTTAAAATTATTTTAATAAATAAGTAGTATGGCTTGGGTATGTACGATGTATCAATGTTTGTTCTACTTCTCCTCCTAAACCACATAATCAATTTTAACAAACCTGGGACACAATTATTACTTACTATCTGGAAAAATTACTCTGAGTATTAGATATTCGTATCGCAACTTCGCTGCAGGATAAGAGAGAGGTGAGAGCACTATTATATTATTTTTTAATTTACATTTTGAAAATTTTTAGAACTTCCTAAATGTTTCTACAACATTTTGAAGCATTCAAAAAATCAATCTACATCTTAAACGTAATTGATTCAAAAAACTCAATCTAAATAAATCTTTAACGTTAAAGCAAATTTTTTAAATGGAACTTCTACCCAATCTGCTATTTTCGAAAAGATTTTAGAATATTTATACAATAGAGAAAATGTAGAAAAGTTCTTTAGCATTATGAAAGAAGGTGTGAAGTATAAGATGCCTCAGTTTGAACATAAAAGTGCATAAGTTAAGATGGAAGGTATAAAACTTCGTTTCTTGTTATTGAAGGAATTCAGATCATAGTGTTAATGAAATTTTGATAAATATTATCCCTGAGAGTGTATAAACTTTAGCGTAGTGATTTGAATATATCTAAAAGGAAAATTAAGATCATCGGTCAAATTCAACAGAAAACGATGAAAATAAAGCTTTTTTTAGCTTTAATTCCAAAATCCAAATTCTTTGGATTTTTTCTTAACTTCAGTAATAAGCCACCGTTGAGAGCTTTTCAATAATATAACATAAGTGGTACTTATTTTCATTGGTTCCAGAGTAATAGCCAAATAAAATTTTAATTAATGAAATATTTGGATCTTACAAGGGAAGGAACATCGGATCGAATCAGACTTCATCTGGTTTTTCCTTTTTTAATTTTTTTTTTTACTTAGATATATTGCTTTATTAATAATTATTAACCTCTGATTGTAAAAAAAAAAATACAATAAATAATAATTCCATAATAGCAATAATAATAAAAAAATAAATAACAAAATCAGAAGTTATTAGTGGTATAAATATTTATGTTCTTTAAAAATGTATATATATAATTTAATAGACATACAAGGAAGTCATGTGGTTTCCACATCAGATTTGGTGAAATATCTTATTATTTAATAATAATTCAAAATTATAATTGAGAATCGTATTATTTTTATTTATGCATTTGTTTCAGTCTACTTTATAATAAATATCGCTAAAAAATTTAGTAACCTTCTCCTGTTTCATTTTTTTTTTTTTTTACATTTTGTTGATGGTTACATCATAGTAATTTAAAAACACATAGCATTAGATGGATATAAGACTTAAATTTATTTAAAGAATAATAAAGGGACTTTTACTCTAACCTAATATTTCAGGTAAGATTGTTGAATTAATAATTATATAAATATTTGATGTTAATAAAAACTAATATTTTGATAATTTTTTCTGTCCACTTTATTAAAGAATTGGAGGATCGTATTTCACTTTCAAATGAAATAAGTTTTTATGAAAAGCAGCAAAAATGTTTATATATATATGAAAGAACATCGAAATAAACAAAGTGAGGATGCTTCTTTCAGGGTTGACCTACCTGTAGGTTGATCAAGTTGTTAGCATTAAAGTACCTTTAAACCCCAGGCAACCCTATCAATGAGAATTAAACCTGTGAGCAGCCCTCTTATTAAGTAGGATTGTAATACTCATAAAAGGGATGCATTTTAGTGTGATCAATAATTTGAATCCCAAAACAAAAACATGTGCTTATAGCATGAAAAAAAAATTCTTGGGTAAGATTAAATTTTGAATTTAATTAAAAACATGCAATCTCATTAAACGAAATGCATAAGCTTTTAGTCCAAAATTTAGAAAAACTTTAAATTACTCACATTATTTAAAATTAACTAAATAAAATTAATTATCAATAAGTTTGAGAACAATATCCAGCGAAGAAGAAAGGCAAATCATTGATATTGTTTTATAAATATTTGGCGATGTTATGCTAATTTTACGGAGGTGTTGTACCGTAGTAATTGATATTGATCCTCGAGAACCAAACACAAGTGGAACAAGAGAAACTTTTCCTGCATAGTCGAAAACACTAGTCACCTCTTCTCTGATGTTACTATACTTTGCTATCTTTTCGAGAGCTGCTTTTTCTAATGCATTACCTAGCTCAAATCCTACAGTGACATTAGCTATATATATTACATGATCTTTACTTTTATTATGTAATTGTAATCCTGCATATCTCTGAACTACAGTGAGTTATTTGTAATTAAATAAGATACACTCGGTCAGCCAGTGTAGCGGTTAGCATGCTGGATTTTAGATCCTATTGTCTGATCGCTTCCTAGCAAGGGAATCTAGTTCATCTTCCTCTTAAAAATTTACATAAGCTAATCCAGGTCATAATATACAATAAAAAATGGATTGTCTTGAATGCTAAGTAAGTATGGCTTGTACTGGATTAATAGTTTTTCTACCACTGCTCATTTACTCCTGGTGCTTCTTATGTCCCTGAATATCTGTTTTTTTAATGCAAACGGTGACTCTTCCATAGTGATTGTAAAAGTCTGTAAACTATTTTAGAAGATTTTGTCTTAACAGATGATACTATGGACACAATCTTTTTTTTGGGTTAAAAGGATGTTGGTTGAGAGTAAGAAGCTTATATAAATTATTATTTTAACGTTTGGAAACACTTATTACAAAGCTTTGATTTTGTGTTCTGAAAAATATTTTTACATAAGACATAATTTTTGCTTCTATTGTATTAAGAAAGGTTGTTCATTAAATTTGTTGTTGAAGGTGCAGATCCCCATGTAAAAGTTTCAAATGAGGAAGGGTATAAAGTTATTCTTTTGAAAAGAAGACTAGAGAAGAATCAAAAAAAATCATACTGATCTAAATTTTATAAAATTTACTTTATTGCTCTAAAAAACAAGATATAAACCTTCATCTTAGAAAAATATTGCAGTACAACTCATAAAGGAAAACTCTTTGTATAAATTCATATTGTATTTAGAAATGGTGTTGTGAACCTTCAGTGAGAACTTCACTGAAGTTCATATATATCGCTATATATAGCCATATAGAGTCCTGAATCATTTTTAATAATGAAATCAGGTCTATACCGAGCTGGTGATTCAGGATCGTCAACAGTGCAGTGCTCCCCAGCTAACACCGTTGACAACTTTCCTGTCGAAGGAAAATGACGCCTAACTAAAGGAATCACTTCCGTTTCAGCAAAAGTCCTAGAGTTTCGATAGCATCTCATTTTCTACACTGCATCCATCAGTTTTTTTTGCATTTAAATTCACTATCACGGGGATTAAAATATTTTAATTTTTTTTTGTGTTTGATTTATAATTATTTCTATTGGGATTGTTACTTTTCGAAATTATTATTTATTACCAGGTTAAATTAAATAAATTAAAAAAAATATAAATTTTCTGCAATTATTATACCCGTAGTTTTTATAAGAAAAAAAGTGTTCCGATAAAATATAACCATATTTACCTTTTTCCCTTCAATATTTTGTTTCTACCTATTCAATTTTATTAATAAATTAATTAACATTACAAAAATATATGGAAATAAAATGGATAATTTAATAATTAGGAAAAAATAACTATAATTACATCTATAATTATCGTGTGTTTCGAAAATGGTTAATTTAAGTTCGACTTAAATTAATAAATTATTATGAAATGAAACAACAAATGAAACAGTTTTTTCTATAAGTGTTCAGTGAGAGCACCATTCGTCACATGGCACAAATCCAGCCGATAGGACAGTTCATCCCATACTTTAATCAGTAAGTTCTGGAGTAATTGATGCGACATCTTCTCCAATCCTATGTCTCAAGTCGGGTAACTCAGCTGGTGAAAGTGGCGCATATCCTTGATCCTTTATAAACACCGAATGAAAAAACAACCCAGTCGCGGAGCTGGCCAACATAAGTGAAAACTTAAAACAGTGAGTACCGATCAGTAGTTAATAATTATATTTGATTCTATTGCTGATTCTAATGTATGTGATTATACATTTAAAAGGACTTAATATACTACTTAAGAAATCTACGTAATTTTGTAATTTTTGAAGGTATTTAATTAATATCTAAGTCCTGATTATTTGCTAATTTTAAAACTTTACTACCATACCGGTTATCACATTTTAATGTGATTCCTTCTATTCGAACTTTTGAATTACATAACAATTTGAACTTATAAGTTTTTATATAAAAATAACAAAATGGTGGACAGAGGGAGAACTAAGGAGTAATTGCCATTTTTCATAAGGATATTTTTTGTTTAGTTTTACAACTAGAATACTAAAAAAATAGCCAGCCCACTACTTTAGAAATACTCTGTATATATATATATATATATATAAATCTACATTCTTTCAATGGTCTTAAATTCAAAATTTACTAGCTGATTTGATGAAATGATATTACGTCGACTAAATAACAGGAAATATAGAGATATATTGCATTAAAATCTGTTCAATTTATGATGCTGTCAACACGTTCTGTTTCATATGTACTGTAATTAAACCCATGCGCGTATCTGATCTGTAACTCCTATATAAGAATAATTAAACAGATTTTAACATTGTCAACCACGCAAATAACAAATTTAACTAACTCTTGTTTACTATAGTCCGTTCAATTCGGTTAGTTATTTAATATTCTCCAAAGGTATAATTTAAATTGAAATTGGAGGATAAAACTATATGAAGTATACAGGTAGATTGAGTGAAAGAGAAAGTGTGCGTGTGTGTGTGTGTGTGTATATGATCGGGTTGGTGATTGGATTGCGTCTGTTTGTATGATAGAGTAATAAATTAGCTTATTTCGTATCCTTATCAATCTGAATAATTTAATTCAAATTTATTTCAGGTTTGTTAAAGGGTAAAATTAAGTGCAAATAATAATGTAAAGCAGACTTTCAACAATTCAATAGATCATATATTTAATGATAAATAAATTTAATGTTATTTATTATTAATAAATTCTGTAATAAAAGAATGTGAAATGAGCAAAAACAAATGGAAAAGAATATAAATTGAAATACCTTTATTTAGAATTTTTATAACTTTTTGTTATGTATAATTTTAAAATATTTATAAAAAAGCAAAATTCATTTTAGTATTGCTATTTGCTTTACGAACAAATTTATAAAATATTCCTGTATATTGCACCGTTTTAGTTGTTATTACATTTTTTGTTATTCGTTGTCACTATATTGTAGAAATTGGAAATGGAAATTATTTACTAATCTCTAATAAAAAATAAGTGTTATACATTTAAAAGAAAAAAAAAAATATTATTCATATCTTCCTACCTTGAAACGATAAAAAGTATATTTATTTAAATACAGCGTTATTCTGAAGGTTCTAAGATGTATCCAAGCAGTAAAGAAGATCTCTATTATTAAGTTTTTCACTAACTAAGTAATAGTTTTCTTCTTCCTAAATCTGTATCTTATCGTATCAGTATACTATTATATGAAAGAACATCGCAAGAGGTCTGAGTAAAAACGATAAGGTAGAAAATATAGAAGAAGAATGGAAGAGTGTTAAAAAAGAAATTCTTAAATCAGCAGAAGAAAACTTAGGAGGAATAAAGAGAAATGATAGAAAACCTTGGATATCGGAGGATATATTTCAGCTGATGGATGAACGTAGAAAGTATGAGAAAGCTAGTGATGAAGAAGGTAAATGGAACTATCGACAGTTAAGAAATATCATAAATAAGAATTGCAAATTAGTGAAAGAAGAGTGGATTAAAGAAAAGTGTTCAGAAGTAGAAAGAGAAATGATCATTGGTAAAA
>JAAAKQ030012791.1:5679-18240 GCA_010016005.3 Zanna intricata | reverse complement strand
CGAGCTTCTTCACTGCGAATACGATACTCCCACAAACAACTGGAGTTATCGAAGTTGACGTTGACAACATAAAAAATGCTATACTCGATTCTGCGTCAAGATGCATTCCCAGAACATCAGGGAAAATAAAGAAACGACCCGTTCCGTGGCGGAATGATGAAATCAGTAAAGCAATTAAAAGAAAGAAAAAGAATATAACGCTTTTAAGAAACGTCCAACTTCAGAAAATCTAATTGCCTTCAAAAAATACAGGGTATATGCCAAAAGAATCATGATAAACGCTAAAAAACGATCCTGGCAGCAATACCTGTCATTCATTGACAGGTACACGATTGCATCAGACGTTTAAGGTCTGCTATAGACGTATAGGTCTGGTTTAAGGTATAAGGTACGCCACAGGCGCATTCCGTACAAGCCCGTTTACTAGTCTAATGTCAGAAGCCGGAATAGTGCCACTGTGTTTTAGAAGAGAGATCCTATTATTAAGATATGCAGGAAATGCATGGGCCTTTCCTGCCCATATAAATTATAAAGCATACAACCATTATTATTTAGCTGCATTATATGAAAGTCGTACTACCTATTCCAGACCAGCCGGAATGTAGTATCACGAATTTGTAAGAAAATATGAATTTGCTCTACAAGATACTTCAGCAATTTCTACTACAGAGATACCGCCAGCGGTAAACACAAGATTGGCTCTTGCCAGCGGCAAAGACAAGATTTGATCTCTCCTATGAGAAAATAAAAGATAAGCTAGCAGTAATCATCCAACAGGAATTTTTATCAACCGTCAGTAGTTACGACTAATACATTAAGATTTATACTGACGGTTCTACAACCGACAACGGTGTTGGATGCTCCATATATGTAAATGGAGAAGCCAATTTTTGGAAGCTGCTAGATATGGCAAGCATGTACTGCCATACAGCAAGCTCTTCGCTATTGCGAACATTTTTGCGAAAAGAGAGTGCTCGTATGTTCCGACTCGCTGAGTGCACTTACTGCAATTCGGAACAAAAATATTAAGGACTTCCTGATCGCTAACATCCTTTCTATATTATATGTTTTAAATGGACGAGGACAGCGATGTGTCTTTGTATGGACTCCTGGGCATGCTGGTATTGCAGGAAACTAAAGTGCAGACGAAGCTGCCAGAATGGCAACAGTCTGCGACAATTGCAAATTGCAAATTGCAAATGCAATTCCTGTACGAGTGGCTGATGTAAAGAATTGTCTAACAAATATAATTAGAATGTGCTGGAGTTATGAATGGAGAGGACTCGGTACCAAATAAAAACGCCGTTAAATCCCTCCATACAAATGGAAGAGCCACACGAAACTGACTCGCCGTGAACAGGTGGCGGTTACTAGACTTAGAATCGGTCACACGCGAATAACGAATTCATATTTTTTAACCGGCGAAGATAGACCAATGTGTGGTGTTTGTAACAAAACACTTATAATCAAGCATCTAATAGAACAGTGTACATATATGAGGACCTCAGAAAGAGGTTCGACTTAGTAAATGAAATTGCTGCTGATTTAGAAAATGAAAATGAAGAAAGAATAGTTGCTTATCTACACGCCAGTGGATATTAACTAATCTATAGTTTATACAAAGCTGTAATTACAAATAATGAAGTCGAATTTTATGGATATTGAAATTTAATAACTGATATAGTCATATATTTCATGTCGTAAATTTATTTTTCTTTTAAATATTAGGGCTCTTTACACCCTGTAAGTTTTCTTGTTTTCAATGTTTATATTTGTAATGTTTTGTGTTTAGTATTTTTAAAGAAGTGTTAGGGCCTTTTACACCCTAATATATGACGAGCCTCACGGTGATACTGGTTCAAAAGACTGGCAGTCGATGCCTGTATAAATCATATAAAAAAAAGTAGTTATATTAAAAAAAAATGGATAAAGATTAATGGTTTGACAATATGTTAGGATATATTTTGTCGTATTAAGTGGAAACGCATACAAAAAAAGTAGGTTTAATAATGATAAACTGAAAGAAAAGATACACATTGATATCCAAGATTAATAATATACTTTTTTTAAATCGAATCTATATATATAAATGAAACAAATTATTAAAAAAACCCAGTTATTATGAAAACGAAATTTAATTATTATCCACTATCACAATTTACTAAGTCAATTTTTGAGTAAGACTAAGGTACAATATAATATAGAAGTATACTTTTGCTCTATTTATAAACAATATTTTACCGTTAATACAACGATAAAAATAATTTACAGAAAAAATTATTTAAAAAAAGAGTTTGGACCAAAGATATATATGATGAGTTGAAATCGTGAATTAAAATTTTTGCAATCAATTTTATTTTCAGTATTCTTTTTCTTCTTTTCCCAAACATGGCTAGACTATTAACCTGTTTCGGCTACTATCTACGTAGCGGTCTACCTCTATGTTTTCTACCGTGTTGTCAATAACTTTTGACTGTTAGTAGCTCCTCTTACATTCTTCTCATATGTCTACACCAGATAGATTTATATAATCTCATCAAGCAATGGGGTCACATGTAACTCTATATCTTTATCCGTATATCCTCATTCCTTTGTCGATCCAATCTTGTATAACCAGCCGTCGGTCTCAGAAACTTCCTTTCTGCAGCCTATATTAAAGATTTTTCCCGTGTTGTTGCAACTCACCCTTTACTTCCGTATTTCAAAACAAGTATGACCATTACAAAATTTTACTCCCCTTTATTTTCAGTATTAATTCTTAGGAAAATATATTCAGATATTTTTCTAGTCGTTTATTATAGCTGATTACAAGGCAATTTTAAACAATTTATATTAATTCA
The DNA here is from genome assembly GCA_010016005.3 of Zanna intricata. Lineage (NCBI taxonomy): Eukaryota > Metazoa > Arthropoda > Insecta > Hemiptera > Fulgoridae > Zanna > Zanna intricata. The sequence continues at coordinate 15,400 of JAAAKQ030012791.1, read as the reverse complement.
CATATTTACAAAATTACTAATTTTATAAAAATAATTATATTAAATAAAAAAGTTAAATTATTAACAGAAATCATTGTACATTTTTTCTTCAATAGTCATTAGAAAAAATGTATAAAAATGTAAAAATTAAAAACATTATGTAACAAGCTGCGCCCAGCGTTCCATAATTTTAATGATATGTGGGAACCAATTTATTAACGCGGTTTAAACTATCGATAATTATTTATATTTCCAACTCTTTAATTTACAAGGTACAACTGTCCAAGATATGATAAGTTTTGAAACCATCAGCAAGTAAGAACTAGAAATCCTGTCCTGAACTCTTAGATCATAATGATTTTCAGCTGAGATGACTGTCATTCTATATTTTTATTTTTTCTTCTTTTATTGACAAAAGCTACATCTTTATCAATAGGAAAACGTTAAATTTTATTTGTTTTTAAGAATCTTGTTTTAATTTTTCTCCAAAATTATACGAAGATATTAAATATATTTTCAAAAAATAATAAATAAAACACTACTTGATCAATGTTATTAGGTTTTTAGATTTAATTATCTACATAATTAATTATTAATTATCTGTATAATTTTAATTTAAATATAGATTACGATTATTACAAATAAATATAATAAAATAGAAAAAATTACTTAATTAGATAATTAATAAATTTTTACTTACTTCTCGTTATTTCAACTGGATATCAGTGTAATTATTCTTTTTGAAAATGAAATTGTATTTTTCCGTTTATACAGACCTGAAATCAAACAAAAAAATAAATGACTCTTTAATATAATATTTTATATTTGAATTATCTTAACTAAAATTGTTTTAAAGGAAAAAAAAATTACGAAAATATGTCACGCATATAAAACGAAAGTTCTATACTGTGTGAAAGCTAATTTACGGTCAAATTTGCTATAGTTAACTGACAGAATAGATAAAATTAATTGAAAGAATGAATACTATTTTTGAAATTTGCAACAAATATTCTACCGTTTAACACCATCATGATACGATTATCTACCCTAAGGCAGGTTAAACTCCATTCTCCTAAATTTTCAGCTAGGTTTTTAAAATTATCATATATTCCATTTTCTTTAAGATTGTCTATAATCTTAAAAATGTTTTTAACCTTGTACTGATTCTTCTAGTACTATTTTAATCAAACTTTCTCTCGAGACATATCTCAGCAGGTTCATAAGATACATACAAAGATTTTTTATTACACTTAGCAATTTACACATTCTATTGTGTACCGGTCAGCACTAATAGTCAGTCATAGGCATTGTTTATATATAAATACACAGTTGCGAATTGCTGTTATAAAAAAAAAAAAAAAACTAATAATAAATAAAAAAAAACGCTTTATCAATTTTTACGCTAAATAATTTCAGTAAGCCACTACAGTTTTCGTTGAATGCGGAGGGATAAACCACGAATTTGTTTTGTACGCGGGTCGTTTTTTAAGAAAGAGCCGTTTTTTTCTTTTAAACTAAAATAATTTTTTTCAAAAAACATTTATTTTCGGATTGTACATACTTTTGCTTATTTTTTTTGCATAATTACCTTGTTTATTAATGCACTTATCATATCTTACAAGTAAATTTTGAAAACCATCTTCAAAGAAGTATGCCGCCTGCTCTGACAGCCAAGAGTTGCCGTTTTCATTTAGTCGTCACTGAAGCGCTTCCCGCTAAGATGGTGTTTGAGGTACCGGAAAAGGAGGAAATCGCTGGGAGCAAGGTCGGGGCTATATGGTGCACTATCCAAAACTTCCCAACCAAAAGATTTGATAAATTCCCGAGTCACGTTAGCAGTGTGAGGCTTTGCGTTGTCATGGAGGAGCTGACGTGGGCGAATGATTCGTATTTAGTACGGTATCGACTTCCCCCACGATTATTTTAACAATATCTTCACGGTCGCCAGTTATAGTGAGAAGATGATTCGCAAATAACCAACATGATATCAAACTTCCTCACAATAATTTATTTAACACAACAACGAACAAACATACATTTACAAGGCTTAACAAAATCTACTTGAAACAATTTTTACTTCGTCCAATGTTACCACTAACAACTACGTCATACTAATGAACCAATTCTGAACCAATACACGGTCTCCCAACCCGTTTATATACTATTAACTGTTTTTTCTAGAAAATACCAGGAACATCGATTTGCTTCTATTTACAAATATCTTTATTATTTACAAATACAATTAACTCTAAACAATATAAATAATTACGTTAATTACAAAACTAAACTTTATAAATGTCAATTGCCAAATAAAAATTCATACTTCAGTAAAAATAATAATTCAAACAAAGATACAACTTTACTGTTTCTAGTAGAAATCTCGATCTTCCTAGAAGGTTCGAAATCTGGTTACATATAACAAATACCGAATTCTTTAAATACTACTAACATACAAATGAAATAATATTTAACAAAATATTATTATTAAATAATTATATGTAAAACTCCTCTGTTTAGTATTGATGAACTCAGTAAACAGATGAGAAAGCGTACCAGTCCTAGATCTGACGGTATTTTCCTAAGGTAATCCGCATCTTGGTAGCAAAGGCCCCCTTAGAGGTTCTTGATGCAATGAAAGGAAAGTCGTCTGGTACTGTTGTCAAAACCAGGATGATCTGATGCATACAGACGGTTCTATGTAACTAATTCTATCTGCAGATTTATGGAGAAGTTAATTGATCTCCGGTTGAAAAGGAAGGATCTGAAAGGCAGTCTGTCTGATTTTCAATACGGGTTTCGTAAAGGAAGATCAACTCCAAAGCCTGTGAAACCGGTTCATCAACTTGTAGAAGCGGCTACAAAAGGCACCGAAAGGTTCCTGTAATGGTGCTATCAGATATATCTAATGATTTCAATTCAATTCGCTGGGGAGCAGTATTTGAAGCCCTGAGAGTCAAGCCGATGAGTTATGCGGCGAGAAGATAAGTTTTGAAGTATTTGGAGGACAGGTTTTTCATTTATGAAACTTCTGACACTCAACTCCGTTTTAAGATGACATGCGGCGTTTCCTAGGGGTCAGTGATTAGCCCGACCCTATAGAATTTAGTATTCGACGGGGTCTTGTGTCTGCGATTTCCTCCTAGGGTGACGTCAACTGCTTTCGCCGATGTTAATGCGTTTATCACCGCAAAACATACAAACGACGTATTGAGGATGGCCAATGATGTGATTGGTTCTATGCAATGTTGGTTGAAGGATCAGAGATTAAATATCTCCTCAAACAAAACCTCATTTACCTGTCCAGCTAGTCGCGTCCTCTGCCCCCTCTGCGGATCACAAATCAACGATACACTTATAGAACAGACGAAGGTTGTGAAGTACCTAAGAATATGGCTTGATCACCGCCGTTCGTTTGCTACCCACGTAGTGAAGATTTCACGAAAGATGGAGTCTGTAGTCATGGGCTTGAGTAAATTACTAGTCAATATTGCTAGTCCAGGATCCTCAAAAGAAAACTATACGGCCATGTGATCAATTCCATCTTGTTATATGATGTCAATGTATGGTCCCAGGCATTATCTCGGGACTGTAATCGGCACAGCATAGAAAGTGTATAGCGACATAATAACTTAGGGGTTATTGAATGACAGTTTGATAAATGACAGTTTGCCAGATCTAGAGATATTATTCTTGTTTACTCTATTTTATAATTTTTCTGGGGAGGTGGGTTTGTCTATCTATTAGTTTTTTTTTGTTTATTAATATTTCTTTTTTTATGGACTATGAAATGCTGACAGAAATATTTTTCTAATGAAGTTTAAGATCACTGCTTACTGTAACTAGTATTATGAATTATTTATTATGGGAGTTGTTTAAGATCCTTTTATCATGTGTTTCATTTTTTTTTTACCTCCGGTTAGGTATTACATCAGAGGATAAGATGAATGATTTGTAGCGTGTAAGAAAATGCCATGTCTAACCGGGATTCGAATCTGGACCCTCCGGAAAAAAGGCGGAGACGCTACCACTCGCACCACAGAGGCCGGCATTATGTGCTTATCAAACATTTTAATTACGGTTCCGCTTATGAAGCCGTTTGTAAATGTACTGGTTGTAGAAGAAGAATAAAATTCAATTTTTTGATTATTATTTAAGAAAAAAATTAGGCCTACTCAATTCTGTTAAAATTCACATGTGTCATAACTTATTTTATATGACATTATCAGTTAAGAATAAGAACAAAAAAACTTAATTAAAAACTTAATTTATTTAAAGAATAAAAAGCTTATTTAAAAAAAAAATTATGTTACTATTATTATATTTTTCTTTTTAATGAATAAAAACTACCGGCCACCGTGCTGTGAATAGGAGCGTCTCTGTCTTTCATCCAGAGGTCCCGGGTTCGAATCCCGATTAGGCAAGGCGTTTTCACACACGCTACACATCATTGAAGTTTTTCCGCTGATTTAATACCTAATGGTGGTTCCGGAGGTTAGAAAAAAAATAATAAAAATGAATAAAGCTGAATTTTCAATTTTAGTCTTTACAAATTGTTTAACATATTTTTAAAATATAGAAAGAATTGTATCTCAACAAACTCGTAAAATGACAATAATAAATTGGACATACTCCAAAAATTCGTTATAATTTAATATAAAAGATATATCTTGTATTAGATCGTGATTTTTTATTATTCTTTTAATTAAAATTCGGGTAAAAATAATTATAAAGAGTCCAAAATTTGTTTAATGAGTGGACGATTTTTAAAAAAAAGATATTTGTTAAAAATTGGGTTGAGACATGGCCCGTATAGGAGATGATGGAAATGAACTATTGCTTAAGGTAATTCTCAAATAGAAAATTCTTCCTAAATTTGTAGTTATGCAGGCTAAGGATTAAATCAATGATAAGTCTTATTGTAGTGAGAATTAGTAAAGGATAATTTTAAGAGGTTAAAAAGAATAAAAAAAAAAACTTAATTAGAAATTAACTAAATTAACTGATTTAATTTTTAAACATCTAAGCTTAAGAGCCCGTTATGTGCTGGAGTTGTGAATTTAAAAAAAAACGGTACGTTTTATTTTATTTATAATTTTTCAGTTTCATTTCTTAATTTGTTTTGATGCTTTATAATTAACTTTAGGATGAGTTCGTTACACGTCTATTCACGGTACTACGTTTTACTGCTAATCCCTTTAACTCAAGCATAATAATTTTTTACAATATCAACTGCAATAAAAAAAAAAAAAACTTTCTACAGTATATGTTGTCCATATGTCCTCTCAAAATATATATCCTCTCTCTAATAAATATTAATATTTATTTTTATTCCGTTTTTTTTATTTTTTTAAATTTTTTTCTGTATTAGGTTATTCATTTAATTTAAGTAAATTGACGAAGAACAGGCTGGATATTTCCTCAAAAACAAGCTTAAAAAAAACAATCTCCTATAAGAAATAATATGTTTTTAATTATATCTATTATTATTTTATATTTATTTAACAGTAATACAAAGGCTAACAAATTTCTCCATTTAATAACCTTATCATCATTCAAAAAATTTTTCTCCCTTTATCTGTTTAGCCTCCGGAACTACGTAAGGTATTACTTCAGAGGATGAATGAGGATATGTGTATGAATGTGAATGAAGTGCAGTCTTGTACAATCTCAGGTTAACCACTCCTAAGAAGTGTGGTTAATTGAAACCCAACCACTAAAGAACACGCCGACCTCCGTAGCCGAGTGTTAGCGATTCGGCTTTTCATCCGGAGGTCCTGGGTTTGAATCCCGGTCAGGCATGGCATTTTTCACACACTCTACAATTCGTTCATCTCATCCTCTGAAGATATAACCTAACGGTGGTTCCGGAGATAAAAAAACCCAAGAACACAGGTATCCAGGATCTAGTATTCAAATCCGTATAAACATTTTTATCTTTACTAGTACTTGAACCTTAGAACTCTCAACTGGTACTGTGTATACTGAGTGGAACTATTTCGAACACAAGGTAACAAACACACTCAACAACGTCGAGAGCCCCACTAGCTTGATTAATAATGATTAATTGATTAATAGTTGTATACAAAAAAGTATCAGTGAGGCAGTTTCCCGCCTTACATTTAAGGACACAATGTTAAACATTTCTCTCAGATTCTGAGTTTGATACCCTAAATGATTAAATTATTTGAATTTCTTGAAATATAAGAATTTTATAAATTTATTCTGCTCGATCGATACGTCTGTTGGAATGGATTCCAAATAACGGATCCATATCCATATCCATAACTGTTCCGGAAAAAAGCGTAAATTAATTTTATTATTCTGATGATATCCGTAAATAGTTTTGTACTCTCAATTAGAACACCGCGTAAATTATTGGAACTATTGATTAGGGAGTCAATCTGTAGTGAATAAGTAAATGTAGAGTCCAGTAATATTTCAAGGTCATGCTTAATGAATATTTTTAGCAAATTTCTATAATTTATAAAGTAATTTTATTTCTGATAATATTTTTTTCCTGCTCCCCGGACCGAACCAGGAGTTAAGCAAACCTCAGTTTGGGGGACTGAGTTTTGCCTCTAACGGACGTTCTCGCCTGTCGGCTGTAAGTGCGGCATGGCAGGTTAGCCCGCTGGTTTTAGATCTTAAATGCCTGCCTCATACTTCAGGGATAAAGTAAACCTGATCCGGTTATAAGGTTTCCCAGCCCCACCCCCTCCAAGGGGGAGAACTTCCAAGGGTCTCCATCTTATTTTTATGTCCAATGAAATGGGGGACACCTATACAAGTATAGGCACCCTTCACCGGTTCGGGTCTTTTCCACTATAATTTTGTTTTTGCCCTAAGGGATTGGGAGTCCCCGTGCCTCCTCATCGCCACCCATCCACATGAGCACGAATGAGGGCGAATGGCAGCTCAACAGGGAGCTGTGTCTTCCCCCTATACCTTCTATTCGGTGGTCATTAAGCCTCCCATTCTCTGTATTCTAGTTATTTTTTTCTAGGATCACCGTCTTTAGGTTTTCTATTTTCAACAATTCATCTGGTCCTGTTGGCATAAGTAGAACGGTGTTCTTAGGTGCAACCCATTCTAGGTTAAGGCTCATATTTACATTTTCCCATTGAGAGCACACTTAGAAGACATGATGAGGTGTATCTTGCAAGCCACAGTGGATGCAATTCTGAAAAGGGCCTCTTTTAAAACGGTGTAAATATGTACCGAACTCTCCGTGGCCGGAGAGGAACTGTGAGATACAGTAACTGACTTCACGGTGTCTCCTCTCCAACCTCGGTCTCTATATGTGGGTCCATTCATCTGTCCTCACAGTATCTCATCCTTCCTGCAATTGATGTATAAGCACAGCAGTCACATCTTTCATTGGCATACTCTCATAGATCCTTTTTCATTGTTGGCTCTAAGTTAATTGGGGGAACCCGGGCGAGAACTTCAGCTGACAACGTTCTATACGAATTGATTATTTTTAGAGCAGCTATCCTTTATAATAAAGATAGTAGTCTTAAATGGTTTTTACGTTCCATGACCCTACACCAAGCCGGTACTGCGTACAAAATGATAGCTGTCGGGGTTGACATAAGTAGTTTTCTCTTGGCTTGTCTCGGCTCCCATCTGTCCGCAATCAGGCGTACCTGATGGCAACAACCCTGATTGTTCATACGAAATACAAAGATATTTAACATGTTTTTGCATTGTTACTTGTGTTCCATCTACAATGACTCTTATTTATCCAATTTTTCAACGCCTAACCATCTCCACAACCTGGGATTTCTGAGGTGATAATTGCAGTTCCTTGTTTTTCAGTCACTAGCTTACTTTTCTTATCACCACATTTGCCTTGATCTCAACATCGTCCTCCGAAAAGTCCGATAAAAGTACGGCTGCGGTCAGTAACTAAGGGTGTTGACCCGTTCGGTTTTTTTTGGTATTCTTCCAAAGATTATCATTGCAATCGGTTAAAATTTATAGGAACCATTCCAAAAGTATACTTTATCGTTTAAAAATTCAATTATCAAAATCGGTTTACTAATGTTGGAGATATGAGTAACATATTTAAACAAATTTTATTTTTTTAATATTTTTCCAAAATTATAATCGCATCTGGTTAAATTGTATATGGTGCCATTTCGATAAAAGAATTAAAAGAAGATGTACCCTTTCGATTAAAAAACTGTTCAAAATCAGTTCACCAAAGACGGAGATAAAGCGTTACATACATTTAAAAAAAAACTTGCCAAATTCATAACTTCCTTTTTTGAAGTCGGTTAATAATTTATCTCAAATTTAAAAATTTCAAGGCAGTAAATACAGAAGATAAGTAAGAATAAAAAAATTCTTTTCATTTGCAGTAGGATTTGAACAAAATAACCTACATTTTTAAAATTGTAGTAACATGTGTAAATCGTTCAAAATAAATATAAAAAAAAGAATAATATTACAGTAAAACCTACATTATTGCAAGAGATTACTTATCTTTTTCCGGCCTCCGTGGCGCTATTGGTAGAGTCTCGGCCTTTCATCCGGAAGTCCCGGGTTCGAATCTCGGTCAGGCATGGTATTACTCACACGCGCTACAATTCATTCATCTCATCCTCTTAAGATATACCTTAACAATGGTTCCGGAGGATAAAAATAAAGGATGTGCTGAGAAGATATATCTACGTGATGGCCGCAGACATAGCGCTCATCTCTGAGCCCTACGCTCCGCGTCCAATCGTCCGGAACGGAACTTATCAAGAGACGAGAACGCGGCCATCTGGACACGTAACCAACTCCCTCTAAGGGAAATACATCAGTGAAATGGTTTTGTCAGAGCAACGATAGTGGTGGTATACATATACTCCTGCTATCTCTTGCTCAACATCATCATGGAAAGATTCAGATATATGCTGCAATTAATCGGCATTCGAATTAAATGAACGGCGGCTAGTATTCCTAGCGGCCTGATCAACTACCTGGAGCTACATCAAGTTTATGGTCGCGGCGGCATACTAGCGAATATCGGCTGCAGCACTGAATCGAATCTGCCTAAACACGGGTAGCATTCACACCATCAGAGGGTGTGCTACTGGTTCTGTTGTGGATGTGATCTTCGCCACCCAAGATTTGGCTCCCATGATGCAAGGATGGAGAGTGTGGAAAAGATACTCGGCCAGTGATCATCAGGCCATCCTGATGACTATCATTGGCGGTGAACGTGGAAAAATAGGTTTATGCCAACGAGGGCTGGATCATTACGGACCTGGAACAGGTGGCGTTCGCTGAGGTACTCTAGCTCAGAGCAATCGGGAAGACTTTCGCGGCTGAAGAGATGATTACACGTTTAGTGGACTGTTTTCGGGAGGTCTGCGATCGGTCACTTAAGCTCTAGAAGGCATCTTGTAAACGAGACCCTCCGGCGTTTTGGCTAAACCCGTAGATAGGCGCAGAAAGGAAGGAATGCCACTGTTTCAGGAGACTGACAACGAGGATATAACATTAAGCTGCCAGAGCCATATATACGGCACAATATAAAATATGCAAGTAAGACTTCAATAAATTTATAACGGAGTAGAAAAAGGACTGTAGGAAACTCCTGGACTAAGTGGAGAATGACCTATCGGGAACACCTTATAAGCTTCTCTTCAAAAGTGCGTTAAGACCGAGTAGCTCTGCTCACAGGAAGAATCAGAGCTTAGACGCATCATAGAGTGACTCTTCCAACACAGGGATGCACTGATGGAAGATG
>JAAAKQ030012780.1:0-18240 GCA_010016005.3 Zanna intricata | reverse complement strand
GAGATATAGAGGGAGCAGTAAGAAGGATAATGAAAACAAAAGAAGAATATGACAGGAACTTGAGACGCCCTGGAAGCCTCATTGGAGGGAGGGGGATGGACAGCCCCACTCCTCTCTTCTCTCTTCTCCTCTCTTCTCGAGGTCACTATTGTGTGTGTGCATGTGTGTAAATGTGTGAATGGTGTGTGGCTATTGGAAGAAAAAAAAAAAAAGAAGATAAAGTCCGGCCCTAAAGGTAATAGTTGGATAAATTCCGGCCCTAAAGGTAGTAGTTGTAACCCAATGAGTTTTTGAAATCAATAAAGAGACAGAACCATATTTTGAATCCTGTGTCCTATCACTCTAGCAATTCCACTAGAGTGAATAGCTCCTCCCTGGGTTGCGTAACACTTAATTGGAGGTCCGACCCAGGGGGGACGTAAAAAAAAAATAAAAAAAAAAAAAAAAGCCTATGCTTACAAATCACTACTGACCGCACTTTATTTGATGCTTAACACATATATCTTATATGTAGAACTCACCAGGGAATTTATGGGTCATCTATTTAGTAATTGATTGAGTACTGAAAAATAATAGATTGAAAAGATCCATGTCTATTAAATATGTATTTATAAAATGCAAGTATCTATTTACTCGAATACTATATTCATTCTACACAATTTTAAACTAAAGTATTAGCTATATTTAAAATATAAGTTATTTAAATGTAGATGAAATCCACATTAATTGATCTTCAAAAGAATTATTTAACAGCAATTAATTTTTTAAAGTTATTTAATGTTATAAAAAACTAATAATGTTCACAGGGTCTTGTTCATGTCTCAACTACATACTGTAACTGTGACAGGAAAGAAGTACGTGAGACTATATATCCACCTCATGCAGACTGGAAAACAACCATCAATATTATTGAGAAAATTGATCCTGCAGTAGTTACTATTTTGACACCTAAGTAAGTGATAAATTTCTTAAGAGATGCATGTCTAAAATTTAACTTGTCTTTACAGGTTTTTTTTCCATTTTTATTGTTTATCATATTCATTTTTTTTAGCTGACATGTTAAAAAGAGATCTGAATTATTTTGTATCTCTTATTTCTAAATGTTTTCTTTGTTTTTTTTTTATAAATGTGCTGCTTTCTAGAGTATTTTTTATGATATTTACATGTAAGTGTAAATGAATAAAAAATACTGAATGTGACTATTAAAAGTACTTTACTGTAGTACTGGTGAACATGAATTATTCAATGCATTTTAAGGGTTAATAAAAAACGAACAAAGCATCTTAGTGTGTGTTGATTTTTTCCAAACATTAGTGTAGGTAATAGAGCTATTGATGACATTGAATGAACTCTCCTGCCTGATGTACAGAGTTGTCAATGAGCTGGATTTTCCTGAAGATAGGGATTCTCTAGTGGTTGCAGAAATGGTTTGGGAATTTACATTTTTGTCCAGATTTTTGCATTTCAAGAATTAAATTATTTATCTAAATATTATTTATTTTCAAATTGCATTGACTTAAGGAGTTCTTGATTTTTTCATAATGGCAGTGCCAAGGATTGACTGTAGCAGGTTTATGTTTGGTGGTGACAAGAACGTGCACACTTTTCTAGTTCAGAATGGAACCGAAGTTTCAGTTCAGACTTCAGAGCCCACCGAGCTGGTCTAGTGGTTAACATGACATTGCAAATCATCTGATTTTGAAGTCGAGAGTTCTAAGGTTCAAATCTTTGTAAAGGTTATACGGATTTGAATACTAGATCGTGGATACCGGTGTTCTTTGGTGATTGGGTTTCAATTAAAGACATTTCTAAGGGAGTGGTTGATCTGAGATTGTACAAGACTACACTTCAATCACATTCATACGTTTCATCCTCATTCATCCTCTTAAGTAATACTTTACAGTAGTTCCGGAGGCTAAACAAAAAAAGAGAGTATCAGACGAAGTCTGAAGTCGGATAGGGCTGGACTTACCCACTTGGTTGGTCTAGTGGTGAACGAGTCATCACGAATCAGCCGATTTCGAACACGAGACTTCTTAGGTTCAAATCCTAGCAAAGGTAGTTATTTTTATATGGATTTAAATACTAGATCGTGAATACCAGTGTTCTTTGGTGGTTGGGTCGACCTGAGACTGTACAAGATTACACTTAATTTACATATCATCCTCATGAAGTAATAATGTACGGTGGTTCTGGAGGTTAAACAAAAAAAAAGAAAGAAATGCAAAGGATGGAGCTGAACTGAATAACACCATTTTTCACCACTGTTCAACCAATAATGTTGCAAATCATTACTTTACCCGAGTAATCATAAAGGAATATATCCTTGTTGGGACAAAAATTTGTTTGTATGATTGATATCCTTTTGCTTTAAAAAAAATTTAAGTCATGTACAAAATAATTTTATTTTTTGTAATTTGATTTTTGAGATTTTGAATTGAAATTATTAATTTGTTATTTACGTTCCTATGTAGTTTATTAGATTAGTCAATACACTCAATTCAGTATTCTATTTTTAATTATTCTGTTATTATTCAGTGAATCACTTGATCAAAAAATATTCAAACTAATTCATTAACGTAATTTAATTATGCAACAAAAAACATCTATGTTCCTAGATAGATAGTCTGGTTGAATTGGTTGATCGATGTGCAATCTTCATATTCTGTTATTCCCGAAGTATGTGCGATGCCTATCTAGCCAGTGTGGTATCTCCATTGGTAGTGCCCACATGCCATTGTGCAATTGTTTAAAGATGCATCTGTACAGAATTCATGTAGTTCACAAATTGTTACCTGCAGACACTGGAAAACATTTTGCTTTCTGTCAGCGTTCCATGTCATCTGTAACACCAAGTGGGGAAGAACTCTGTGACTGAATTTGGTCTGATGAGGCATTGTTCCACCTTGATGGATTCGTGAATGCACAGAATTTACGCATTTGTTGTATGGAAAATCCACATCAGCAGCTGCACAGCCAAAAAGTACATGTTTGGTGTGGAATGTCATGTAGGTGAATATTCATAACACTCTTTCATGTCACAGTGAACAGTGAGCACCACATACAGATGGTGCAACAATTTAACTGCAGACCGACTAGAGTACACATGGTTTTAGCAGGACAGTGATACAGCTCGTACACCGATAAATATGATTTTATCGGATCAATATTTTCATGGACAAATGATTTCAAAGGGGTTGTGGCCTCCTCATTTTCCTGATCTATCTCTTCCTGACTTTTTCTTGTGGGAATACCTTAAGGATGCTGCTTATAAAACTCATCTTTACACCATTCTTGAATTTCAGAGGGAAATTGAATGATGTGTTGCTTCACTACCTCCACAAATGTTAAAACATGTGTTTAAAAGCATGCAATGTCATATTCAATTATGTGAATCGCATAATGGTGGCTACTCTCAACTGCTGTTGTAACTTACTCATTTACTCTAAGGTTGCATCACTTTTTGAACAATCTGTAGAGTAACTAACTGTTTTACACATGTATAATATACTAGTACACACCTTCTGTAATCATGTATATTCTTTCAGTAATCCTTCAATTATAGTCCATGTAATTTTTTCTGGTACAACTGTAGTGTTAGCTTATGCACTTGGCTTAAGGTGAGCTTTTCTTTCATTAATAATATCTTTATTTAAGAGTTTATTTTTTGTTATTTGTTTGGGTCTTTAATGTTATGTTTACATACTGGCTACAAATAGTGGATATCAGGGATATTTATCCCCTGCAAAAAAAAAGAAGTAGGGAGCAATAAGTGGATATACAAACAGGAAATATGATGCGGTCTTACTGACTCATGGGAGTGTGTATACTGTTAAACTGAATTTAAAAATTTTTAGTTTTATTTATTAAAGTATTTATACATTAATATTTAAATATATATTTGTTAAGTGTTATGATCTAATTATTGCAAGGTACCTGATAAGTGACCTGAAAATGACATGTTAGGCTTACTTGTGAAAATAAGGAGTGGAGTGATTTCTCTTTGTTTTTTTCACTGAGCTGAGTAACAGTTGCATATTATTGTGCCAAGCCTACCAAAATGCAGGTAATTTTCAGCCTTACAGTACATTCACTCTGTCGCAACAGACTCTAATTATATAGTGAACATCATTACTTTCTGAGAGAGTAACTGTGATGATACCTCCTCTACCTCAGATGATTTACTTGAATTCGATTATAAGAGGCTAGATTAAATATCAAACAGTGGTTATATATGAAGTACAAATTAATGTATTTTTATATTACAGCAATATATACATATATATATATATATATATACATACATGTATACTCTACTCACTGGAGGAAAAAGTATATACATAGGCACGATGTAATATATTAATTTCCATAATCAGTTATTGGTAATTGAAGTAATTTTTGCAACTGACATAGCCATTCATAACAATAACATACATCTCATGCGAAGGTTACTAGAGAAAATAATGACTGAAGTGGTTTCCCAAGTTTTCTTCACTGAGGTGTATGTACTGTTGCATTTCAGTATGCCAAGCCCACTGAAACATAATTGTTTAAATCCTACAAGTGACATTTTTATTCTGAGCATTACACAGAATGGTATAGAATGAAGTAAATTACTCCTATAGAAAACAACTGTGATGGAAAACAACTCTATCTGGTGCTTTTTACATTATATACTTTACATTTGTCACAGTCATAAGAAATACTAAGACAGTCAAACTAAAGTAACAGATAAATATACTTCTTCCTGTGTGGGAAACAGTACATTTTACATAACAACTTCAGGTTGAAAAAGCTGGTAATAATATTGGAGACAAAAGAATTAGCAGAGGAATAATATTGTAATGGGAATTTTGTGTGGTAACTTACCCTCAGTTTATTATGAGAGTATTACAGTTAAATATTGAGATAGGTTTGACAGACACATAAAAGAGAAGACCCATTCAGTAATAAAAGCAATTTCAACTTGGTATTGGTAAAATTTTATTTCAGGTTACTTGGTACATTGCCAAATACCTACACGTATTCAAAATCCTTATCTGAACAGTTAGTTAACAGTTATAAGGACAAACTGAAGATTGTTATTTTTCGTCCATCTATAGGTGAGTAAGTAAATTTTTTTAGTTATGGAAAATTGAATTAACTTTTTTATCACTGCTGATTATTTGTAGATATTACCATACTGATTCAGAATTTATTAGTAATTATTTTTTCTCAACAATAAAAACTATGAAAATGCAATCTTAAACATAACTTGTAAAAGTTGTTTTGAATTAAGGTTGTATCACCACTGAAACTAATTACTTACTGGTTGCAATGGTTGTACAGTTTCATTATCAATTTTAAGTCAGTGGTAAAATTAAATTATCATTCAGTGTATTACAATGATTTCTATATAAGAAGTTATTTTTTGTATGTATGTACAAGTATAAAATATTATGTAAGTCAACATTTACTAGCTTTTATTTATAACTTTTGGAAAATTCATGATAATTTTAAATAAGTTAAAAAAAAAATCAGTAATAAAAAAATTAAGCCATTTTTAAAATAAAATAGAATTTAACAAAAATAATAAACCTCTTCCTGTGATCAGTTCAAGGAAAAGCAAAACTTCCACCTAAACAGGTTAATTCAATTTGGTTGTACTGACTATACCATTAGCTACCTAAATAATACCTTTTGATTTTACCAGATTGCTCACAATGAAGTTAGATATTTAAAAAATTGTTAGTTTTCCATTTATCTTTTATTTTGTTATATAGGCAATTTTATTTTATATTGCTCCATACATTTGCTTTTTTTTTTTAGTTTTATGTATTGTTTTTTTTATTCATGTTTATTTTTACTAATTTCTTTGTTTTTTAAAAAAGAAATAAGAACCTGGTTGTAAATTTTTATTTTTTGTGAATGCTTCTTGGATATAGTTTTTGTTGTTTTATTAAAATAGATCTTATTTCTAAGTACAGTAAATGTTTTGTACCAGAAAATCCAGAGTGTTATCTAATCAGTTTTTCTCAAGAATCTGAGTTAAGAATCTAATAAAAATCTGATAGTTTCTTAAGTTGTTGCTGATTAAGCTGTTGAAGGAAACATTTATTCTGTCATTATTTGTTCTAACATTCAATGTTATTATTTTATGTATTGCAACTGTTTCTTCACTAGTGATAGCATAAGTTACATGTTTATTATATGCAGTTTTTAAGGCAGTTTAATTTGCTATGGATAATAACAAATTAAACCACCATAATAAAGTGAAGGCTTTATTAAGCTACATTTTAAAAATAAAACTGTTTCCAGTTTTATAAAAATTTGGTTTTATATTTTAGAATATTTTTTGCACAACTTATTTTACATTTCAGACTTAGTCCAGTAATGGGCCGTTTTCGCGGGCAATTTTGAGAATCAACATTGATTTTCTTGAAAATTGGAATTTAGGTAGTATTTACAACCTTCTTCAAAATCTACACAGTGCCGAAATGGCTTTTACCCTAGTGGTGGAAGCCACCCCTTTTAGGGGGTGAAACATTTTTTAATAAAAGTAAACTCGTAAATCGACAGACTGACCAATTCTAAGCAATTTTTAAATTGCTTATAGAATATATATTCTTCATATATATTCAAATATATAGATTTATATATACTGATACTGCATTATACGTTTGGTTTCCCGCCTATACTTGTCCCCTATGTTCCAAAATACCTGCTCCGAAATTAAAAAAAAAAAATGCTATTGGTTTTTTAATGATAATTCCCTTATTTTTTAAGCTATAAACTTTTAAAAAAGTCATTTTGTAGAGAATTTAAAGCGTTTTAATGTCATATCAGTTAAACTTTTTCTCAACCCTTATTTTTGAAAACGGTTGCACTCAAAGGGCTTGGGTGAACTACAAATAGTATGAGAATGCAAACTTTAAACTGCTATATCTCATTTAATTTTTATGATACAATAATAAAAAAAATTTCAAAATTGTCAGTAAACAAAAACATACAATTTACATTTGAAAACGTTTTACATACCATGAATAGTTATTGGTTTAATTTAAAAATTCATTTCTAATTGTAAAAAAATTGTTGAAATTATTTTTTAATAATTAATATACTCGGGGATGATTTATAAGGGTTGAACAAGCGGTTAAACAAATAATTATTTTATTTTACTAGTAAAGAAATATACATTTGATATAAATGCACTTTTGGATCATTTCAAATTGTAAAAAGCCTTTTTAAATAATAAATATATAATAAATATCTTTAAAACTAGTTTTGAAAATTATTACTCTCGAGGGATGATTTACAGGGGTTGAATCTTTCTGATTAATGATATATCTTGTTCATGTTTGTCAAGAGATCTACAAATAATTCATTTAGACATTATTTTAATCAACTACATGCTATAATCTATGATTTAAACATTTTCTGCTATACGGGGTATTTTCACCCCTAAAAAATAAAAAGCCCGGTCCGGCACAGGGTAGATTTTGAAGTAGATGGTAATTACAGCTTAAACCCAAATTTTTATGAAAATTGGTGTTGATTCCCGAAATTGCTAGGTAATATGGTATTGTACCATTGATGACTGGACTAACTGCAATGTCATGAGATGTTGTAAATGTAGCAACACCTTCAGATGGTAAGAAATGAAAATCTCAATCTTGCCCAAAACTTTCTATTACTTTTATAATTTTTGTTAACAAATACAGCCAAAATAATAAATAGTTTGTATTTGTTATGGGAAAGAGATGCTACTTTTCATTATTTAGGAATTAAATTAGTTTTCCTTCCAGAGAGTATTGTTTACAGTATTCATTTATATAAATTAATTTATTTTAAATATTATAAATTATGAGTTTTTGTCTTATTCAGCTTTTACTTTTATTTAAACCAATAACAAACAATAATTTTTTGTTCATTTCTAGTAATCAGTTCCTGGAAAGAGCCAATAGCCGGATGGCTGGATAGTTTTAACGGTCCAGTCAGCATAATGCTGGGTGCTGGTAAAGGTGTGATTCGTACATGTTTAGTGGATCCAGATATAGTACCAGACTACATGCCTGTTGATGTTGCTGCTAAAGCAATTATAGCTGCTGTTTGGCAAAGGGCTATTAACAGGTACTTTTTTAAATTTACTTGTGACAATATTTTATTATAATATATATATAAATATGTACCGTAATGTAAGATTAAATAGTTTAGTTCTGCTGATTGAGAAAATTGCATGTAAGGGCTTTTATTAAATAAGTTTCATAATAGTCTTTGTTTAATAAAACACTTCGTTACTTAGTATTGGCTAATTTTATTGTTAAATTAAAACTTCCCATATGATATATTATATTCTGAAGATGTTGGATGTAGAAATGGTAGTCAAACTTCTAAAACTTCAACTAAAGTACTTCAACTTTGGTCTCCTTTTCAGAAAAATTTTACAAATTCATGATCTTGATTTTTTTTTCACAGACATAAACATGGAAATATTAAAAAAATCTTTCTTTAAGGTACTCAACATTAATCTATACTGCTTTTATTAATATCTATAACACTTTTTGTGAAGAATGGCCATGATGAGTAGTTATATTTTTATGAATTCAAGACAGTAGTAACAATATTTATTTTGTAAAGATAAAAACTAAAAAACACCTAGAGGATTTTATCACAAAATTGATTTGAGCTATCACTTCCAATATTTACAATCTTCTCTTTCATCAATCTTTCTTAAATTTATTGTAAAAGTCTGAATTTTCTAATATTTTAATTTATTAGTGTATTTAAAAATAAAAAATCTTAAAGAATAGATAAGGAAATAAGTGTGGTTCCATCACAGTGAAAAAACAACAAAAATAACAGTTTCTGTTCATTTCCATTTAAATCATGTTTTTTAATGTGGCACTATTTGTCACCAAGTAATAAATAAAAGGAATATTATTGCTGGTAGTATAAAAAATTGTATATTATTTTACTGAATTTAATTTTTCATATTCATAAATGTTTTATTTTATTCCATTTAATCATATTTATATCTTTCACCATTCTCTAAAAGACAAACACAAAACATCAATTCTTAATAATAATTTCAACCAGAATGGGTTCCCTTGTTTTTACAAAAAAAAAAAAAAACATTTAAAAATTATGTCTTTTTTTAAAAAAAAGTCAAAATATGCTACCAGAAGATCTTATTTTATCTTGAATGGAATTTCTTCATCAGCATTGTGCATATGACTTTAGTTACTAAGAAACCTGTTTATTATCTGTTCAGTTAGTACATATGATTTGTTATATGTTTGTTCATTTACAGTTTCTATGAAATAACTTAAAGTATTGATTCTGTTGTGTTTGTTCCTGAAATTTTATTTGCTGATTTGCTTGTCCAACAATATTTAGAATAGTCCCTACTGCCTAATTTATCTGCTCCTGAGTTATTGTATTTTTCAGTGTCTATTTTATTTGTACCTATGAAAAATTTTCATTAGCCTCAAAATTTTATTCCCAGAAGACAAAGATTTTTTGTACTAGATCCATTCTGAGTATCTAGGACTCTGATAAAAGTTCAATATTTTATAGTATTATAAGTTTGTGTATTTTTTTAAAGTACAGAATATCATAAAATCATGCAGTTTCTGTGTAAACAAACTGTATTTATTTAATGATGAAAAGGTAATTTGATTATATGATACAGGAAAGTAGGTAGAATATATATTTAACTTTTTTCATTACGTTACAATAAATGTTCAAATCCATTTTTTGAATATTGATCATTTTTTTAAACGATCATCCACCTTGAACATTGATGCAGACTTAATTTGTTTCTTCATGATCAGTGTAACTTTCTTTAGAGTTGCTGCACTGATATCCATCTTTCAAGAGATGCATTAAATAAGAATTTCATTGTGATAGATCCAGGGATTGTGAAGATCATAGTCTGTGGGAAATTATAAGGCCATTGAAAAATTCACTTAATGCCATAGTGGATTTGACAATGTGACATGTAGCACCATTTTGCTATAACCAGCACGTTTGCTCTTTAGTTTCAAGAAAGGCTCTAAAATTTTCAATAATTTCTGAGTAAAAAACATAATAAAATGTTAAACCAACCTCAAAATAAAATTTTTGAACCAACTACAATATTGAAGTCATCTGTGAAAGTCACTTTTTCCAAATTATTCCATTACTGTTAAGGGAAAGTTATTATCAAAAATTTTATTAGGCCAGTTTTACCAAATTTGAAAGTGCACTTTGTTGAGAAAGTGTCCTTAGTGACTTTCCTAGGGAATGTAAAAGCAATTGATGTATGTTGTGCAAACTGTCATTGTGTAACACTGACAATCACTTTGTTTACAATTAAGTAAATTTTCTGTTTCATGAAATTTAGACATTAAAAGAAAAATAGTCATATGTGGTACTGTATTATCAGGAAGATTAGCCATAAAAGCATTTTGACATTCAGAATAAGATTGGGTGATTAAATAATATTACACAATAAATCTATCTTGGGCTTGTAAAAATGGGATATTTGTACTGCTGTGAAACTACTGACAAAGATGGAGGGATAAGAGCCACATGGTCTATCTGTTTTGACCTAGCCTTATACACTCGGTAAAACATCTGCCACACGAGGAACTTGTAACAACAAATTTACAAGTGTAAAATCTGTATCAATTTTGGGTTCCATGGCTTTATGAACACATTGTATTTTGTATGAGCTTTTTATACAAATAAATATTTAAAAAAAACATTGCATAAAATAAATATATATATTATATTTTCTTTTTTAGGTGTCCAGGAAATGATATTACTGTGTATAACTGTTCCTCAATGTCAAAATCTATATCTATGAGGCAACTTATGGTTATTGGCTTTGAAGCCTTTTGGAGCAGTCCAGAACCAGACATTCTATGGATACCAACAGCACATTTTTGTCAAAATCAAACTTGGTTCTACATCAATTGTATTTTTAAACATTTTCTTCCTGCAGTGATGGTCGATGCCTTTTTTCATCTAACCGGTCGAACACCAATGTACGTGTTGACAAATCAATAAAGATAATTATTAACATTGTAGTGTAGTCAAGATTTTACATTGCCGGCCTCTGTGGCAGAGTGGTAGCGTCTCGGCCTTTCATCCGGAGGTCCCGGGTTCAAATCCTGGTCAGGCATGGCATTTTTCACACATACTACAATTCATTCATCTCATCCTCTGAAGATATACCTTAATGGTGATTCCGGAGGTTAAAAAAAAAAAATTTTACATTTAAATTAGAGATTGTAACAAGTGTATTTACCTTTGCACTTGACTCATCATTTCTTCTTCTGTTTAGTTATTGAATTTACAAGATAATTGCTCTATATGAGTGTGAAATATGGAAATTAATAAAAATATTCTCTTTATTTGTCAATACTATTTTATTTGTAAATCTAATTTAAGTACATAAAATAGTTTGTTAGTAAACATTTATACCAGAGTAAAAGCTATTAACATTTTTGTGATTTTTATAAGTTCTTTAACAATTGATAAAGTAAGAACAGATTACATATCATTGGACAAAGTTATGTAGGCGATAAATATTGAAAAAAGTTAAAATCAAATCAAACCTTTCACATCAGTCTAACTTCAGTAATTTTTCATAAACTCCTAATTATAAACAACCTTTTAATATGTTATATTCTGTTACAAATAAGAATTAATGATTCAATTATTAGTCATAAAAAAATTAGAATTAGCCTTCATCATAGTGTGTTGCAATTCAGTAAGAAGTTTAACAGTATTTAAAAATTTAGTAATTGCATAAAGGAAAAAATATGCCAAAATACTGGACTTGACCTGCAAATTTAGAAGTTAATCCACAATAAACAGCATTCAACTATTATAATATACACTTTATTTTATTTTTTTAATTTAAACTAAATACATTTAAAAAGTATTACAGGACACTTTTTAATTAACAAAAAATGCTATAAAAATTAAAAGAGATAGCTGTGGTTCAATCTTCTAACCATATTTTTTACTCTGCCATGAAATTGCAATGTAACTGAACATATTATTTCCCTGCACCCTTCATATCCTTTAAAAGGTATCATCCAATAAATAAAGTTATAATTTATGTGGGATGTAGTTTTACTGTTACAACTAAGGAGCTGATCTACCTCACAAGCCAGAATCAACCTATCAAATCATTTTCCATAATCTTATAAAACTTGAAGTTAATCAAGAATTAGTTAATTTCAGGTTAGACATCATTATTTCTGATTATGAGATTGCCTGTTAGGTCTAGTTTCTCAATAAGTTACCTCCATCCAGAAAAATTAATTATTAAACTTATACATCTTGATAGATGTCATCATTGGAAATTGCACTACAAACAAATATTTATCTACTGAAGTCTTTATGGTTAGTATTTTTATACATCATTCCATTTTTCAATATAATATTTATTCATTGTTTAGAAAAGTGTAAAATTTTGTTACAGTAAAATCTAATAAATTATAATATGTGTCCAGTTGCAATGTGCATCCACCTTCTGAGTTGATAGAGACTATGGAACCATATTGTGACCAGCTATATGAGAAGCTTAAAATTTAATTTCTATACTTAAAATGTGATGAAAATTTCTGTTAAGTTCAAATTTATTGAATTGTATGGTTAACATTATTTATTGAGTGCGGCTGCAGTTAGGGATGTCTTAATACAAAAAGTAAAATTTTAAATTTTATTTTATTTTTTAAATGATCTCAGATTTTGTTCTATTTATCCTGTCTGAATTCATTTGATTCCAATTATCTCTCTTTCTTAATATTCTGCTTACTAGCTTTGTTTCTAGATAATGGTGTTGTCAGTGATTGTTGCTGATCATGATATGTATTATCCTGTAATTTTATTTTAAAATTTTTTATTTGGGTTTTTCTGTTACTGTACTCATAGTAAATGTAAATTATATATAGTTAGTTTATTTATGTATTTGTGTGTACGTAGAATAATGAAGAAAATTTACTTCAGTAACTGACTATTTTTTTGTACAGGTTGGTAAAATTACATAAAAAAATTTACCGTGCAATGATATCATTGTCATACTTTACACTAAGAGAATGGAGGTTCATCAACGATAATTTCCTGCAGTTAAACAAACTCATTGCTCCAGAAGATAAAGCTGACTTTGATTATGACTTTTCAGATATAGATCCCAAGTCATTTTTTGAAAATGCAATGGTGGGTGGAAGAAAATTCCTTTTAAAAGAAGACACTTCCAATGAAAGGATGGATGAAGCAAGAATAAAGGCACATAGGTACATTTTAGTATAATTTCATGTTAATATTGTAATCAGACTATTAAACATTATAGAGATTATTTATTAACAGTTTTTCTATGATTTTTTTTTTTTTTTTTTTTTTTTTTTAGCAAATAGATTCATATAATTCAACTAATGAAATTCAGATTGAAAAAAATAAAAACTAACATACTTATAATTGAAACAATATATTTTAAGAATATATGCTTGTCATTCTCTAATGAAATCTTTTCAAGTGTCTCCTTATGCTTTATAACAATTTTATATATATATTATAATATACATTTCAAACGACATAAGCTCATTATTATAATAGTGGGATATAATTCATATTATTATTATAATTTGTTTGGATAAGTCCAATCTTTTTCTGAATTTCACAGATATATTTGAAAACCTATATAAAATGAAAACCTATGTATGATCTCTACTGAGATTAAGGTTAATTATTTATGTTGTGTGTAAAATCACAATATAACAGAACCAGCAAAGAACATAAATATTCGGTGCTATCATCATATTTTTACTTTATAATTCTTAATTTTTTAAGAAATGAATCTTATAAATACAGCCAAAACTAGATTATTTTTTATTGCATGTTTAAAGTTTGAAGAATTAAATTTAAATAATTTAAAAAATATTTTAATGAAGTTATGAAGGGAAATTTTTTATATTTCTGTTAAAAATAAACGGTTTACCTGCTGTGTTCAAAAAAATGATTAGAAAAAGTATTGAGGTGAGCTTAAAAACCCTGAAATCTGAAATGAACTTAAAGTCTATTTCTAAGGTTAATTTTGAACTTATAGTTCTTATATCACATACTCAGTACAATTTCTTGTTTTAAACATCAGTTTATATTGTGGTAATCATAAAATGAATACTTAATAATTACTTATTTATTATTTTTATTTTAGTTTTATATTTTATATAACAATAAAATGTTATGTAATTAATTAAATTATAATGTATTTTTATTTTTCAGAATTTACTGGTTGGATATATCTTTAAAATCAGCAGTATGGTTTTTATTTCTTTGGTATATAGTTAAGTTTGTAATGGTGTTCTTTTCTGATTTTATTTCTTTATTTTGAAACGTTACATTTTGTTTGTTTTTTTTTTTTTGAGTAATTTTTTTATTATGTTTTTTATAGATTTAGTTTATGTTTAAGCGATGATACTTTCATTGTTGGTATATTATTTAGTTTTCAGTGTTGAGTTTTTTATGTTTAAAGATATTTATTTATTAAATAATTTAAAATGCAAAAATTTTCTTTTGAAATGTTATTTATTTTAACATTTTTAAAATATTAAATATTTAATAAATATCTTAAAGTTTTTAATAAATTTGTATTTAAAAAAAAAAAAACAATTGTTATTCCCATTTTACTGTTAATGCAGTCCATTAATTTTTCTATTGATTATTTCAAATAAACTTAGTTTATTATTATTATTTTAAATGAATAATCAACCAGGATTGACAAAAAAAAAACATTCTGACAGAGGGTGTTAATAAAATAAATAAATACTTTTTTTGATAATTATATGTTTTGTATATTTACATTTTAAAAAATATTCATATATGACAGAGAATTGTTTTTTAATTACAATTTATTGACGTATCATAATGTATTTCTTAAATATATTTGTTGTGTCTCACTTTTTCAATACCGATTCCACATATTTTTCTTTTTAAAATTAATTTTTTTTCTCAGTAAACAGTGAGAAGACAGTAATGTTGTAAGAACTGAAGCAGATATCAGAAAAAGCTCCAGCAGTTTTATAGTATATGTTACATGATACAGTACCCGATATAGATTTGATGGTAATTTTCCTATTGTCTGAAACAAAAGTTTGTATTACCATTTAGTTATTTATCCAATAAACCTTATTCTGTTGGAATTTTAAAAATGAACAATTCATAAGAAAACTAATATGAGTTATTTTCTCAGAGTTAAATGATGGTCATTATGTAACCAATCCTAGTGGTAAATTGATTGTAGATGTCACTTACAGGTCTGAATATCATCTGTACTTCAATAGGCTTGGCACACTAATGTGTGACAATTTACTTGGCTCAGTGGAGAAAGCAACAGCAAACCACTGACATCTATCTTAGTAAACCTAATGTGAGATGCTTGTTATTCTTGAGAATGCCTCACTCATTTTCAGCGATAACTTGTTTCATGTCAGTTTACCTACAATCATTCTGTACTTGACATTAATTAACATACACATAACAGTGTTATGGATCTTACAAACAAGTAAATTAAATTAATTTCTATACAAAAGAACCTTTAAAACAATACATAACACATTAATTTCCATAGTTAGCTTAATAAAAATATTGTGTTTTATTTATAAAAGGAAGTAAGAAAAATAATTCACTCATAATTCTAGAAAACATTGTACATGTTTTATATAAATACAAAACAGTAATTCTTTCCATGAATAACCTTATCTGATATAATATTTTTACTTATAAAACTTACTTTAGATTACATTTGCTTGTGCTCCTCCATTTTCTGCATAGTTTTATCAGCCACCAAATGTGTTTAAGTATTTTCTTTCATGCTGAATCATCAAAATCATAAAAATGGTCTCTGATAGTAGATTTCACCTCATAATTATTTGTTAGTTGTAAATGGGAGTTTTTCCTTGATTTCTTTCCAGATGGAGTTGTTATAGGTTATTAAGTCTGGACTTAAGGCGGCAGTTTTGGAAACCACTACCAATCCACCACTCTTCAAAATGTTCATTTAAAAATTCCCTTACTGATTGAGCATATTGAGCTGTAGCTCCATATTTCTTTAAAATAGCAATTAATTCCATACTAAACAATTGAAGCTGAGGAATAAATTAATTTTCAAAAGAATGCAAAGGTGTGAAATGTTATTAACACTCTTCAAAAAACAAATGATTCTATGAGATGCATTTCAGATAACCTATATGTTATATTATGAAAAGAGACTTTGTGTCCACTAGAATAAGAGATGACAAAAGCTAAATTATAGCACATTATGTCTGTTTAATTATATTTATTCAGGCCATTATATTATTTTGTGTAATTTAAGTTAACTGGAAAACCTCTAAATGTTACTTCTCACAAAGTCTTTAATTGATGCAACTGAGCAAAAAAAATCAATGTAGGGCTTTATTTTTAAGAATTTTAAAATTGTATCTGTTATATTTCACACTGGGTCAACAACTTAAGAAAAAAAATTAAAAAAAAAGAAAAAATAACATCTAGATAGCCAAGGCTATCTAGATTACTTGTAGGCAAATGGGTGACTCATATTAAAAAAAACTCTCAAATAAGTGATTTTAATTTTTTTTAAAATATTTATAAACCTTTAAATCTGGAGATCAAAGTGATATGCATGATAACACTTTTTAGAATATTTTACAACTTATTTTCAAAATATGAAGAAAGTACACTTCCTACTAAAGAGCTTTCCAAGTCTATAAACTTCTTCATAATGGATGCCATTAAAAAGTACTACCACTTGTAACTCCACTGATGAAGGAAATACTGTTAGCTTTAAAAAGTTATTTTGGAAGCATACATTCCTTGTACCTACTTTGAAATTGAGATTTAATGTATTTTAATTTACTTTAATCAGTTAAAATTTACTGCCATTATGAGAAAAACAAAACAGAAGCATCTGTTATAACCATAGATCAGGCTTTTTCATTTGTGCTTTACAGGTAAAAAAATTCTCTAAATCCGTTCAATTCAAACTATCCAAATTTTGTGTATATTAAATCACTGATTTTGTGTTTAAGCCAATATTAATACTATAATGTATTAAAATTAAGACTATTTTAACCTTACATTAATACTAGGTAACTATAATACACTTGCTACATTGAAAATTATGTTTTTTGCATGTAATTTTTTTTTTGTTAGATTTGAAAACCAGTCAATACTTACACACTGTAACCAACCAATTGGTAGAAATGTTCCATCTTCAAGTTCATCTAATGGAGAAAAATGTGGAGGTTTGACGATACGAATATTCATTTGTAAACGTGAAACACCTCCAATAGGAATTCCAAGCTTCTGTAAAATTCATATAATGTTGTGATAAAATAGAACAAAGTATTTTTTTACACATTGAATTGATACTCAATTGGAATAATTACTTCATCACCTTTTCTGACTGATTTAATTTCAGTACTATCCATGATGAAAAGGTATAAAATAAAAAGTTGAGAAATAAATTGAATTATTATACTTGCTATTCTTTTATATATGATAGAATATATTCAAGAATTTAGTTTCCTTTTTATTATGCAGCTGAAAGGTATTTGTAAAGATTTTCCAATCATTATAATCTTTTTATAATAGAATCTGAAAATTGATAGCTCATTTTTACTCACTTGATGTATGTCGATATAAGTTGTGTGTTTTTCTTCATCAGGGGATAATCCTAACACAGAACTGTGAAGTCTAGGATCAGCTCTAAGAAAATGTGGTAATGATATGTAAAATGGAGCACCTGAAAAGAAAAACCAAATGAATCTGCCTTATATCCATACTACAGTAAGTCAATACTGTTGATACAGTTCTATTAAAAAAAGTGATAAAAAGATTGTAAAATAAAATGAAATGATAAAATGATTTTGTTATTTCTATTACTATTATAATTAATTGTTTATAATAGTAATGTATTGTAATGTATTTAAAACCCACAGAATTTTTAACATAAGGACTAGCTGATTTGGCCAGCCTTCAGAATAAAATATTTATTCATAACACCCTGTAAATATCTAGTTACATTATTTGCGTAATAGGTATGGGTGTATGTAATTGTATATTATACTTTTTGTATACATTTTTACTTTTATACTGGGTAATCTGTAAGCAAGAAACCTACTTAAAAATTGGCTAGTACATGTGTACGTGTGCTTATACACGCACGTGCGCGTGCACACACACACACACACACACACACACACACACACA
>JAAAKQ030012779.1:17180-37940 GCA_010016005.3 Zanna intricata | reverse complement strand
CGTATAAAACTCCAACTGCCACAAAAACACAGGCTAAATTAAAATTAATGAAAATAACACTGAATAAAAATGAACTATAAAACTGTATTGTACTGTATGGAGTAACACGATATCAGATTGAAATATTTTCTTTCACTAACTGAACAATGGTGTGAAGCATTACAAATCATGCTATTGCAGTTAAACTTCAATAAAAATATTTTTAATTTCTTATCGTCAGCATTCCAAGCCGTCAGACAAGTGATAGCTTACAGTAAAAAATGTATAAAGCAATAATTGCACTTGCACTTGGGAGTGACAAAATGATTCAACCTTTTTTTCTTCTTTCTTTTTTGTTATTGACGAGTTAGGAGAAAAATGTATTTACACACCCCCCATAAATGGGGGAGTGTCAACATTTTTTGCCAGTTTCTTTTTGTAAATGTACTAGACATCTTGGGATATAGGCTATTCCTGTATTGCTATAACACTTTCACATTTTAATCACAATGGATATTATATGATGAACTTTTAAACTTACAAAAAAAAATTAAAAAACTATTTTTCATTGTCGGAGACTACAGGAATATAAAGGAGAAAATTTTTATAGTGATTTAAAGGCCCATTAATACACAAAACACTCGCGTAAAAATCTCCAATAACTCCTTTTCTGAAGCAAGAAATTTCAAATAATCTTTTGCAGTGGGTGAATATTAAAAAAACTCTAATAAAACAGCTTCAACTTTGTCAGAAAGTTTTTGACAAAATTTTTAAATTCTATTTTGGCCAAAATACTTCCACCCCTTCTCTATTTCTGCAAAAATTGAATATAATAAATCCCCTTGAGGGCAGCACCTTCCTACAAAGTTTGAAGAAAATTGGTTTATAGAATCTGAAGTTATTAATGTCAATCAAACATACATACGTACATAAAAATTCATCTATAAAGATCAGTTAGGCTAATGTTTTCTAAAATGTTCCCTTGAGGAAAAATTAAAAAAAAAGTGATTTTTTGAAATCAATTACTGTACTTTTCCTTTAGTATAACTATACTAGCAGGGTAAGTAAAAATATTCAAAGCACTATGAAGCAAGATAAAAAAAAAATTTTTCATTTATAATAAATTGTTTTCTATTTGTCAAAAAAATAATATTCTAGTTATATTCAGTTAAAATGCTCTACATACAACTTAAGTATTTATTTGAAAGTTTTTAACAGTGGACTTAAAAGGTTGAGATTAAATTATACAAGTAATGTTTATAAAATATAAATCACATTTTAATAAGGGAAGAAAATATCTATTATTAGATCTATTACAGGCAACTGATATAAGTAATGAATAACAAGAAACACTTCCATGGATATAAAGTTCCAGAATCAAAACATTTCTAGGCAACGTAACACAAGATTCAAGTAACTACTAATATTGACATAGTCATTCTTAAGATAATAAACATCTGATGACAGGATTATTATAAAAAGTAAGGGTGAAGCAGTTTACTGTTGCCTTTATTGAGTTGAACTCCATGCTAATGCACTTCAGTATGCCTACCCATATTCATACACACACATATTATTTTTATGGCAGTGCATCACATAAATTATTGTAAATTAATTCGGTGCCAATTTAATTGATATCAAACACTGAGTATTTTTATCTAAGTAGGTTAAAATTCTTTGGTATAAAAATATAGTAAATCAAACTTGACTAGCTTTCACGTTTCGTGACAAGTAATTTTATCAGTGAAATAAAGAAAACTACTGTAATTTTGATTTTTCCATAGTGGTTAAAAATAGAAATTAATACCTTAATGACTAACTTAAGTTTATCAAACAAACAATTAAATTAATAAAACATCATAAGAAACTGTAAACAGTTCTATATAAACATTTTGAATGTAGTACAAGTATTAGAGAAACAAGTATTTACAAGAAGCCTATAGGTTCATATAGCAGAAGATAAATAAACACGTGAACAACTTGACAATAAAAAAAATAAAATGCTATAAGCAGAAATATACAAAACCAGCAAATGAACATTCAGTATAATTTATAAGATCACTTATTTTTAATTCTAGAGTGTTCTCAAAATCTCTTTAGGTACCGTGCAATATTGCACAGAAAAAGAGTTAAATTACCATATAATATAATGATATGATGAATAAATACAATAAAATGGAAGCTTAAAGAAACTTTAGAGAACGAAAGTTGAATGTCTAATTTTACTACATGAGCAAAAGGACCGTGATCTCCAAGGAATTGTGATAGAATGGGCACCTGCTAGCTGGATTTGTCCATTAGGAGGGTAGGTTGATTATCAGCAGATAATCCTTTTTCATCATTCATCTCTTTTACTTGAGTTCTTCTTTCTATTACAGATTCTGGTAGGCAAGACCCTGGGTAGGTAAGGTGGCAAATGCCAGATCTGTACGAGATCATTCACATACAACCTGATGGAAGGGAAAGTTCTATGAACCTGTTTCCTGTCTAGTACAAAAAATGTAAATGCTGAAGTATCTATTAATAACCACCATGGCATCTAATCAATCCTGAAAAATAAAACACAGTAATAATTTCAATTAGAAATTAATCACAACAAAAATAAAGATAGAATAATTACATAAACAGTAGTTGTATCAAGAAAAAAGCTACACCTTTGATAGAAAATTTTAAATAAAAGCAAAGTTTCTACAAAGATTAAATTTTGACTGTACGTAAAAGTGTATGGGCCCAAATAAATATCAACCGCAAATCATAGGTATTGGGAGCGAGTGATACGTTCAACCAACTGGGTTGGTCTAGTGGTAAACTCATCATTAAAAATCAACTGATTTTGAAGTCGAGAATTCTAAGGTTCAAATCCTAGTAAAGGCAGTTACTTTTACATGGATTTGAATACCAGATTGTGGATACCGGTGTTCTTTGGTGGTGGGGTTTCAATTAACCACACATCTCAGGAATGACCGACCTGAAACTGTACAAGACTACACTTCATTTACATATCATCCTTAGAAGTAATACTTTAGCTGATTCTGGAGACTAAACAGAAAAAAGAGAGAGATACATACTTCAGGTGAAATCAAAAACTTAGGTTAAGTTAAAAGAAAAAATCATACAGAAGAAACAAAATCAAAACCAGTTGGTCAGGGAAAGCATAGGAATATGATCCTTTAGTGATAATACTGAACTTGGGTAGCTTAAGCACATCTTGAAATCAAGATAAAAGACACCCAAAGGAAATTTGCAGACTAGATCAGAGATTGCAGAAAGGCTTAGGAATATGAAAGGATGAAGTGAGGCACTACAGCACAACATGAGAGTGAGATAGGTAATGATGAACTATAAAAAAAGAGGCTGTAAATTTATTTTCAGATATTAAAGATTAAATCCTGGAAAAGTCCTTAAACTAAACCATGGAAAAGAAATAAAAATAACAAAACAAAGCATGTGCTTTACTTTTGAGTTCTCTGAAAAGAAACAAATGTGTAACTTCAAGTTGCTAACAATATGTGACCAGCTAAAGCATTTATGCTTTTGTACAGTAGAATTAGTACAAAAAGATTATGAAGATAATTTATCTGATGTAGTAGTAGATGCATTTTTGATAAGCGTTTTTATAACTTTCATTTGTTAAAAAGAAATAAACGTAGTTATGTTTTACTAAATGCAATTGTTAATCCGATCATGTAGGTGACCGAATTCCTAAAAAAATACTGTATTACACTCTTGGTCAAAATTATTCTTTGAACAGAAAACAATATCAACTAAACATTGTTGCTACAAAATGTGGATTAAAGGGTAATTTCTGGTCCATCTCCAAGCATGCCTTTTCTCCATTAAAAGATAACATAAACCTTGCTTTCCACTTCATCCTCTCGTGAATGTAATAGATGTTTCTTCCAACAAATTGATGTATACCAGTCTGTTCACCTTCCTGTAAGTCGCCATTTTCAGCCTGGCAAGAAGAGAATTGCACAATTATCAAAGCACAAAGACCTTAGTAAAATAAAGAAGATGTTTAATTTGATTATTTTTCAAAATGGCAACATAATTTATATTTTTGAACATGGCTCCTTTTAGTTCATTACTTATTACAGTGATATCAAGTTTTTGATACTATCAAAAAAATACCATTTGTCAAAACCTCAAATATATGGTTATTTTATCAATTATTTAATTGCTGAAGCAAATTTCTTTCCAGCAAATCATTTTTCCATGCCTGAAAGCAGAAACAAGTCAAGAAATTAAATCTGGAGAATACGAAATCAATTTAAGGCATTATTCAGTCATTTTTCTGTTAAATGAGCAGTGCACCATCATGACAAAAAACTTTTTTTTCTTCATCATGCAGTTTATGTGATACATCATTCTAGTCTAAGAGTACCACATAATATTCTCCTGTCGGGGTTTTTCCTTCTTCAAGATAATTGATTTGAAGCATCTTTGGGATGCTTTGTGTATCTCAAAAAAGAAAAACAGCTGCCATAATTTTTCCAGTTGATGAAATGACTTTAACCTTCTTTGGAGTACTTCTATTAGGTTCTACATATTGTTTCAATTGTTCTTTTGGTATGTACTGATGAACCCACCAGGTTGGTCTAGTAGTAAATTTGTCATTGCAAATCAGCTGATTTCGAATTCAAGAGTTCTAAGGTCCAAATCCTAGTAAAGGTAGTTAGTTACCTTTATACGAATTTTAATATTAGATTGTGGACACCAATGTTATTTGATGGTTGGGTTTCAAGTAACCAAACATCTCAGAAATAGTTATATGATACTGTACAAAACTACATTTCATTTACATTTATACATATCATCCTCTGAAGTAACACCTCATGGTGGTTCCAGAAGCTAATCAGAAAAACAAAGTGTATATTGATGATACAATGATTCATTGATAGTTATGAATCAACATAGAAATAAAGTTGGATTACATTTAGAAAAAAATTATGATGGCTTTTATAGAGTGTGAAGAAATACAGCACTAGTCTTGCTGATAGCCATTTCATAAGTTCAATTTCATTAAAATGCATACTAATTCAGTTAATGTTTCAAAAATCTTAACTTTTTGCACCTTATTCTAAAAGTTTCAAAACTAGTCTTTCATACTTATGTGACTGCAATTGAATTCACTAAACTAAAATTGAATGATTAATTTTGATGGCACAGAGTTGCCACAAAATATAACTGATTTCTGTAATTCTATCTTTAGACGTTCATCCTTTCAAAAACACATATTAAATCACTGCATGATACTTGTTTTCTTCTTTTTTTTATTTTAAAAGAATCAAAAGTTGTTTAATTTGAAGGGCTATAAAAAATAAACTAACAGATAGAATGTCATAAATTAGGTCATGTATCATATAAAATCCTCTTCATATGGGTTGAGTACTGGACTCCACTAACCAACTGATTTCTTCTCTAAAGCACATACACAATACAAGTGAAATTTTATTCTTGTTAAATGGTAGGTAGTACAGATTAAATCCAATCTTGTATCATGTTATTCATTTTTAGAATTAAGTTTTTACTTGTTAACACATCTAATTTTATTATTTTCTCCCCCAAATAATTTTCTAAATGTTCTTATGGATGCAGATATCAAATTTTAGTTTTCCTTGATGCTCCTTAAAAAATAAAAATAGGAATTAAATACACAAAATAACTTGTTGTAAAAAATTCAATAGGCAAGAAGAGTGATTAACTTTAATAGTATTCTAATAGTAGCATTATCTTAATTTAATATAGTACAATATTAATTTCCTTAAGAAACAAATTTTACATAAGGAAAGAAAATAAAAATTAAATTAAAACTTTAACAATATTATTTCCACCTAATATAATGAAAATAAGAGAAATTAACATAATAAACATGAATTAATAACAAAAATACCTTTAAATACACCTATTTACATTTTACATGAACTTTTTTTTTAAACTTAATAGATTTGTAAAATAAAAAAAATGTTATCAATTATCCATAAAGATGTGTAATATTACTAAGAGTTGACCAGATTTTGGTAACAGCTTTGAATGCATTACTCATAATTACAAAATAATAGTTTCATTAATTGTGATAAAATAACAACAGGACAAATCAAATAGGTAAAAATCTCAATAATTATATTACTTAATGACAAAAGAAAGGTGTTTAATTCTTTGTAATACATATCCAGGAATCTGGTCAAGTCTAATAATTATTACTATACTATATATAGATATGAAAAACAAATTATAGAGAAAAAAAAATTGGATTATATTTCTTTGTCAGATATGATGAGCATAAATTATTAAAAAAAATTAGTTATCATAATTTAAAATCACATGATTACTTAAAAATAAAATCTTAAATTATAAGTGAACTCGCTAATAACAAAACAAGCTATTCTTTTTTCCTAAAAATGTTTCCAGATGTAGGTTTGATTTCAAGAGAAGCAGATGCAGTAAAGAATTTGAAATATATGGTTTAAGTAATATGTATAATTTGAAGAGCGAGTTGATTGTTCGGTAAGTTGTATATACATATTATATTATACTAGAGTTAAAAAATATATGTGATGTAATTATGAAAATGAACATTAAATATATATATTATATGTGATGTAATTATCAATTATCACATCTAGCTTATATTTTAAATCCAATTTCCAATCAATCATTTTTTTAATTTTTAACAGTAATATTATTATAATGTGATGTTCATATAAAAGAAATTGCCTTAATTTTTAAATAATTTTCTTATTTGTGATTAAAATGGAACGTGACCAAGTATTTTGATTTCATATAATAAAATACAAGAGAGAGTAAATGGTTAACCAAATGTGTCTTTAATTAGTATAATGCTTGTGAGATGAGTTTGATTAAATACTTGTCAATCTATTAATATGACAGTACAATATTTTAAAAGTATATACCAAATAAGCATAAATGCTAACAAATATCAATTTATGTTTAAAATGACAATCAATTTACTATCGGCTAGTTTTTAGTTCAGCCAGCACAATTGAAGATTACATTAATTATGTTATGATTAAAAAACAAGAGCAGAATTGAAAAATTTACCAAAGAAGTTGAATGATAAAATTACGTGTATATGTAATGATTCATCATTTAACTCCTTTATATTTTTTTTTTGTATTAACAAAAATATAATAGTTCTGGTTAATTATTTTTCATATAAATAAAAAGAAAATTACATATATATGTACATATGAACTAATTTCACAATTTTTTAATTACAACTTACAAAAGAATAAACCTGGATATCTTTAAAAAGGTACTAAAAAATGTGGCTAAAAATAATATAATATGTAAGATAATAAATACAATAATTTATCAAAATGTTATTTATTAACTATATATTTCAGAATAAGTGTCAATGAAAAAAACATTCAAAACCAAAAAATAAATAAATAAAATATTTACATTAATAATATAAATTTAAAAAAAATTGTATTTATCTATTTGTTCATTGTAACTATTTTTTAAAGCCATTTAGATAAAATGAAAAGGAAAAACTCTACTTGAAAGTTACTTACATTTCAAGAGCAATAAAGAAAGAATTTTGTGCATGATCCTTCCAATTAATTTATAAATCTTGAAAATAAGCCAGAACCAAAATCAGTTGGAATCAATTCAAAAATCTAGTTACCAATTTATAGAATTCTGAAATCAAACTGGACAACAATCTAACCAAACTCTAAAGACTTCTGTAACATCTTAAGTTTATGTAGATCAAGAAGATGATATTGAGCTTACAGAATAAGATCTTCCTAAATAACACATTTTATTGGGGGAGGAATCCTGAAGGGATTGTTTAAAATAGGTTCTAAACGATCAACAAACCAGAGTGGCATATGCAAGAGAATATCCATAAAGTATGTTACATGACTATAAAAAAACATTCAGCAATTTTTTATTGTCATTTTAAGTATATTACATTATTTTTCTACATAACTGTCATAATGGGACATCAGAATATAAATCCTTCATTAAAGAATGATACCATCTGCAACACAAGTATTAACCACCTGCATGATCTTGTCACCAACATGTACATATGATTTCAAGACAAGAAACAAGTGACATTTATTTGGTGCAAGGTCCAAACTGTATGGGGAATGATCAAAAGCTGAACGTAAGGAAATGTTATATTGTGGTGGCCCTGAGTAATCACTTGTACTGGATTGCATGGTGCAATTTTTTTTTAGCATTTCATACATAATTAATGATTCTGCAGCCTGAAGTAAGAAATCAACATGAGAAGTTGTTTTACTGTCTCAAAACAGTGTACACATGTTTTTCCAAATGGAAAAGACTGACTTGCATTTAGTCTTTCTGGGCAATGAAATCTGCCGTCAGTCTATTGACTGTTGTTTTGTTTTAGGCATTCCTAGTGAATATACAACTAATGAAATCATACCTTGTTCTTAATACAGAGTTAAAAACTAAAATGTGCTGTCCAACCATTTTATTTTGTGATTTTCTATAAGCATCATGGGCAGCTGGTGCACACATAATTTCCAATAATTCAATCCATTTAAGAATTTTGTGTAGAAGCAAGCATGAAATTTCTGAAAAATGCATGGAAAAAGTTGCAATAATGATTTCTCTGTTCTCTCTAATTTTGCCATCAGTTGCACGCAGCAAATCATTGATAATAAAAATGGTAGTAACACACTATGTTTATCATTGAACATGTTTTTGCATCCTTTATCAAACAATCACACCCATCTACGAGGGTTATTTTTTTTACAGTAATGTTTTAATACTTAGCTTTAGTGAAACGAATCGCTCAATACAGAAATTGTGAACTGACAATTTTCTCGAATTGCCTCATCCACTCGCTCAACGAGATCATTGGTTGACACTCGTTTCCTTCCCTGACCCCCGGCATCATGAACATCTTTACGTCCTGCTTCATCATTGTCGCACTTTGCTGTCACTCATTGAAGTTTCACTGTACACATTACTTATTCATCGATGAATTTCAGCTGCATTATTATTTAATCCTCAGCCTGAAGAAATCGAATTACTGTACGCACTTCACACTTGGCAGGCCATACTAGAGATGCTGCGCAACACATATGCACAAAGGTTCATGGTTTTCGCGCGGTTTTTATTTTGCGACCGATCAGACCTTGAAAAAAATAACCCTCATATATACTATTAATCATTCATTGTATTTTCTCTTAAACAGTACAAATTTGACAGTGAATATCAACCAGTTTAATGTTCCTTGCAATCAAAAATGGATCACAGACAGAAATTCACAAGCAGCAGGTGTCTTGATTATCATAAATGTACTTGAATTAAATAAAAAATAGCATTGATTTTATATACTGGACAAAGATCTTCAGTAACAGCAAAATAATCTTCTTAATAACTAACAGAGTCCATATGAAAATGAATGAAAACAACTACCTATAAAGAAAAATCTGGAAGTTCAATTTCCTAGTACATATACATTAAAAAAAAAACTAAGTGTGTAAAAACACACACTATGAAGTGTTAAGGGTTAAAAAACTGAAAAAGAGTAGTGCTGTAGCAGTATTGTTTAGAAACAGAACTTACTTTCTGCATATATCTTGTACACATTAATAATATAATGATATCAACACTTCTGTCTATAACAAACGTAGAATATTGGATTAAATTTTATGAGAAATAGAAGATCCAACTATCTAAGCTAAGACATATCAGTCATTAAGTCGGGTTTTTGTCCAATTCCCAGATATCAACAGAGTCTTTGGACAGATGTAAAAAAAATTAACAAATAGAGTGAGCTCTAATTAATCAGCATTTAATAATTTGCCAGCAACATGAAGGAATAAAAGATAAGGAAAAAGAAAAAACCACAAAAGAAAAAGAATCAACCCACACAGGAACAACTTTTTGATTGGGAATATACTTTCAAATTGAATAACAATCTAGCTTCATTACCTTTAACTGCAGGAGCAGAAACTTTTATAAAATTTCAGTATTAGAAAAAAATATATAATGGATTTTTATAGTTATCATACCTATATGCACATCAAAACATAAAATGTCAATGCACTGATTATCTTAACACATACAGATTATCTTAACAAGTTGAAAAAATTCATAGCCCAGGAAATATAACTTACTGTCTTTTTTTTTTTTATTGTTTTTAGGTAGGGTTATTTTGTATAAATATACAAAAAATTACTGCAGAACAGTGTTGTTTACAAGGGTGTTAATGAACACAGGTGCTGTTTGAAAAAAATTGCACAGTTTTTTAAAACTAAACATTTTTCAAAACATCTATAAAATTTCTGAATTAACTATATGTTGCACAATTATAAAGTATGAATGATATAATTCATTATATAAATATACATTTATGAGTACACACATAAGTTAAGCCCTGAATATGACGATTATTACTATTACTAATACTACTGCTGCTTACCGATAAAATAATATTTATACATGATGCAAGAAAATACTTCTTAAAATATGAGTAATAACTAATTTACTTTTACATTAACATTACAAAAAAAAAAAAGATCAGAAGGCACACTTTGGTTCTTTAAAATGTAAGCCTAATGACAATCTATTAAATAAAATTAGTCTCAAGAGGCATTTTTATATTCGTTTTTCTTGATTTAAGCTAATAAATAATTTATTAATAAAAATTATGACTACAGTATCTAACATTTTGCACGTATATTACAACTAATCTAATTCTATAATATAATAAGTGCAAAATATGGTATCAGAAATATATATTTTACAAAGTAAAAGGGAAGTTTAAAAATACTATATTACAATAAGATAATGTGAATATTTACCAAAATTATTTTTTTTTTTAAATAAACACTTACATTAAATATAATACTATAACCACAGTAGTACAACTTAAGATAGATACACTTACAATATACAGATATATAAATGTATTTGAATAAGATAAAAAGTGCATTGGTTTTATATAATGGAAGAAAATCTTTAACAACAATGAAATAATCTTAATAACTAACACAGTCATGTGAAAATGAATAAAAACAGCTATCTACAAAGAAAAATCTGGAAGTCAAATTCCAGGTATTTATACATTAAAAAAAAAAGAATAATTTTAAATATTTAGAGATTAAGCCTTAAACAGCTTAAAAAATAAATTATTTTTTAGTCGCTGTAATTTAATCACATTTATAAACATTAGTTATACTTTGAAGGAATGATACATAGAAATGAGAAATATGCCAACTCTAACAGTGTATAAAAGAGTGATATTGCTTAACATTATTTCCAACTGCTTTTTGCTTCTATTAGGAAAAAGAACCATAAATTTATACACAGTTAGAAAAATCTGGATATAACTTGACAAACTTAGTGTGACCAGGTAATATAAACAGATATCTACAGATAAAGAAATACTAATTTAAAAACTTTGAAATTTCTATCTGTCTTTTTGAATTCAAGTATAATTTTTGAAACAGAATGACAAGTCAAACCAATTATGCAAGAATGAAGAAACATGGGAAGATAATCTATAAGATATTTTTAAGCTTTTCTTTATTTTAACATTTCCTTCCTGATTAACCTTCTGATTAAATTCATACATTATTAAGATCATTCAATATTTTTTTAATCAATGACTTAGAAGAAACACTTACAGATGTCTTGCAACATTGTTATAAAATTACATGATATATTGCTTAGATAAACTAATATTATTTAATTAAAATGGTACTAACATTTTTTATTTTACAACTGACTTAATTCAACAGTGAATGACCATCATCAGTTTTGTAAATTTATTGATACTGAACCAAACTTTTGTTTTTTTTCAGCATTTAAATTTAAATCTCTATTGTTCAAGTAATGTCTTCTTTAAGAAAAAACAGGGCAGAAACTTTGTTAATGATATACAGGTAGTGAGGATTGAGTGCAATCTTTAGATTGTATAATTTTATTAAGACAGATTTCTAAACAGAATATTATACAAACTACGTAGACAACAAAACACGATTTTTCCCCCACTTTTTTCTAATTTTGGTTGGTGATAGTTAAAAAACAGAAGTAGTTTGTATTTTGTACACCAAATTTCTGAAAAGAATACTTAACCAGCTAACTGTACAAGTTACTACTAAACCTGGTTGCTTTTTCATCAAAATTTTGTTATTGTACCCGTTTTTAACACTTTAGATAACTATCCTCAACCAGTCTCCAAAGTGATTGGAGCTTAAGCATCAGAACTCAATTACATAATTTTACTATTACTTTTTCTATTATACTGCCTACACTAAAAAAAAAAAAAAAAATCAATGATAAATGTAAATTTAATATATTATTTTTATTCTTGTTTAACTTTACATTCCTTTGTAAACCGAAAATGCTAGAATGTTTTTCTTAAAAATATATAAGCAAACTCATCCTATATATTTAGAAATATTATATATATTAATAATTGCACCTTACACGCTAAATTTTTTTTTTTTCTTAATGTGTATGTTGCAATTTGTTCAAAAGTGAACAATAAGCAATTGTGGCCCAATGAGATGAGGATGATATGTATGATTGTAAATAAGGTGTAATCTTGTACAGACTCAGACCACATTTCTCATTTCAGTCATGAGAAATATGGTTAATTGAGCCCAAACCGACAAAGCACCCACTGTATAGTATTCAAATCCCAATAAAAGCAACTAACTTTTTACTAGGATCTGAACCT
Source organism: Zanna intricata (assembly GCA_010016005.3). Taxonomy (NCBI): domain Eukaryota; kingdom Metazoa; phylum Arthropoda; class Insecta; order Hemiptera; family Fulgoridae; genus Zanna; species Zanna intricata. The sequence continues at coordinate 25,264 of JAAAKQ030012779.1, read as the reverse complement.
CAAAAACATCAACTTTGAAAATCAGCTGTTAAACAACTTATTTGCGATGATGTTAACCAACCATTAGACCAGCCCAGCGTGCCGATATACTAAATGAATAAAAAAAAAAGTCATTAAAAACTTATTTTTTAACATTTCAATATCATATATAATCACATATAAATTTAATATCGTATAATCACATTAAACTAATCTAACATTTTGTTAGCAGATTCTTTCTCCATTAACATTATTAAATTCAATATACTATTAGTATTATTAATATTTATTCAATATTTTATAAACTGATCGGTAATATATTTTTTTACTTAATTATTCTTTTACAATTTTGTAAGATAATTAAACATTTCTGCATATCAATACACCTATTATTTTTTTTAAAAATTATATTCATATTTTTTTTAATGATTTTTATAAAGTACATGGTAGTATTGGAAAGTTCCCAAATTGTACTCATAGCAACTGTATACTGCGACAGTATTGTGTGGACATGCTTAGTTGAAATGCAATTTTATAATTTTATGCTGTCCAACAAGGCTAATCAAATTTAACAAGCCACTGTAAAATTTGGTGTGAAACTTGGTAAATCTATTAAGACTTTCAGAATGATTTATGAGGTTTTTGAAGAAGATTTGAAAGATCAACAATAGGTTTTTAATGTCATACTAGTTTCAAAGCCAGTAAAATGTCATCTGAAGATGATAATTGTTCAGAAAATATATTGAAAGTTCATGAACTCATCCAACAGCACCGAAATTGAACAATCAACGAATTATATAACACGGTTAAATTAGTTCTTGGACCTGCCAAGAAATTTAATAAAAAATTTAAATATGCAGCTTGTTGCTACAGTTTGTTCCTCAGCTTTTGTCAGTTGCTCAAAAGTAGTGACATATTGATGAATGTCATGAGGTTCATGTCATGGCAACATTCTTAATTCATTTCTGTTTGAATTTTGGGTTATAGCTACACTCCAGAGATAAATGAGATATTGCAGTAGAAGAGTCTGCTGTGATCGACGAAGGTATAGAAAATCAGAAGCGCAGCTAAAAATACATATTTCTGTCCTTCAACATCAAATGTATCATTTACAAAGAATTTGTTCCTGCTGGTGTTACCATGAATTATGACTTTTGCTGTGATGTTTTGAAGTGACTGAGAAGATGCGAGGTGAAAAAGACCAGTATTGTGGGAAAACACAACTCACTGTTACTCTATGACCAAAAAAGTAAGCAAATTAATTATTCTAGGCATAGTCCAAAAACATTCTGATACCACTGCTATGTGGCAAGTTGTCCTAAACCTACAAGTACTTCAACTATTGGTTAATGGGTAGGAAGGCATGTTAGGAAGTTTCCCAAGGTAAAAAATGCTTTCCATTAAAACCTTTAACCTCTTTTACGAAAAATGTTGTGTTATCAGATTTTCTACTGGTATGAGATAGTTTTTACACAAACACTTTGGTAAAGAAAAAAATGGTTGTCATACAAATAAAACTACTTTATGAGACTTTCAGAAAAATTTAATGTTTCATTTATAATGTTGTAAATAAGACCACAAAACTTTCTTAAAAAATCTGTCTGCCTAATTAATTACTGATTCATAAAACTATAACAAAGGAATTATGATAAATAGTATAGAACTATAAAAAGTTTAAGGATAAATAAGAATAAATTACATAATCATCCCATGAAGAATGAAACAAAATATACATAACAAATTTTCAATAAGGCAAACATGATATAAAACACAATATTCTTACAAACAATGCATTATATTTACATTACACAGCTAACATAAAAAAATAAATATATATATTTTTCATAATAATGATTTATTTACTTTGTCATTTATAATAAAGAAAAAAATATTGAATCAAACCATAAAAATACTTTCAAATATTCAACAAGTAACAATTAAACCAATGAGAAAGGACCTATTATGCTTCAATTTCTGGTATTTTTTTTTTATAAATTACATAATCTTTCTCCTTTGTTAGATATAGAGGAGAAAAACACTAGCTACATACTGTTTTACTCATAATCTTACTTTTTACGAATGGATATATGATGTAAAATTAAAACTCTCAGTGTTACCAATAATTCTATAAAGCAATTTCATAAATTTCTGCTTACTTAAAAATATATATATACACACACACTTATTTTAACGTGTCATTCCTTAGATGCAGATATATATTAAATGATAAATGTAAACATACAAATTTATACATTACAAGGCAATGTGCACTTGGATTACTTATATATATATATATGTAACATGTGTATAATATATCCAACATGTGTATAATACAAACTAAATATTACTGTAACAGACTGGTCTGAAAATAATTTGAATATTCTACACAAGTGATTTTCTCTATGCTATTAACCATATGAATATATCATATAATTTTACTCTATTACAATATAAAGAACTTAAAAATTCAAATTTTGTTTAAAATCTAAAATTAACATATCTAAAAACAAATCAGATTATATTTATTTTTAGTATTTTATTATATTTTACAAAAGTGAAAAATATTTCATTCAAATAAAATAAAGAAATTAATTTATTAAATGTGATGTATAAATGTGGCATGGACTTAAAATACAATTATTATAAACATTTGATAGAAAAAAAATCTGAAAGAAAAAAAATCTCTAGAAATAAAAATTTGAATTGATATGGTTCATGATTTATTCTTAATATTGATATAAACCCATTTTGAAATGTAAAACTTACTAAACTTAAAGGCAACATTAATCTTTTAAAAATTAATTCTTACAAGTCTGAGTTAAGCCTACAATCTGAATTTTTTTCCCCCAAGTTTACTTATATTAACATTTTTTATTATTAAGTTTTACCTAACTGAACATATGTTCAAACATAAAAAAACTAGTTACAGGATTGAATTTTTTTTTTTTTTTTTAATTTTTAGCTCTTTCAAGAACAGAGTGATAAAATCTATTTAGTCTGCCAAAATAAACAAAAAAAAAAAAAAGATCATTTAAATATAAAAACATACTACAATATATCATTCTAAGCATTCTTGCAACACTAAGCAACAAGTTAGCAAGAAAAGAAATGTAATGCTAAGTCAGCATTTTGTTTCCGATGATAGAATTTAAACTAGATAATAGGTAGTACTATAAAAAGAAACTAAATTTTACAATATTTGGAACAGAAACAAACAAAATAAAATGTTCACTATGGATTTCAAGTATAAATATAACAGTGTGTTAATCTCTTATCAGGTTAAACTGAATCCGTAATTGAAATCTGGGTAAACCTAAAATGAACCATAGCTTTGGAACCTGATGGTTCAGTAGAATCAGGAGTGTTTTGGGGAGCAATATCATTCAATTTTGAAGAATGAGAAACATGTCAAAAACTCAATGGCAAAAGTCTAGTTCCAATAAACAGCATTGGGATTGAGTCCAATAAATCACAAAGTTAAATTTTACTACATGCTGTTAGTATTTATTAGTGATCTCAATAATGGATGATATACTTCTAAAACTTTTTTATGAATTGATACATTTCCCCTTACATTAACAACTTAATTACAATTCGTGGTGATAATCCCATAAATAAAACACTGAAAAATATTAACAAGTAAAACAAACAATTTTCATTCTTTTAACTTTTTTGCACCTTTCCTACCAGAATTAAGGAAACAGAAGGATTTACAACTTAAATATACTACTAGCTGTATAATAAATATACTTGTATATACTGAATATCATGTTGCAACCTAGTATGCCATGTAAAGGAAGTAATATAATAAAAAATTCCATTGCAGTTATTTTGTTTAGACATCATATTATAATCTGCCTTTTAAGTGTTATGTAAGCTTGGTGATTTTTATTTTTGAAATTAGTGATTTTCACGGACAGTGAATTTGTGTTTCATTAAGAAACACAAATTCACAGAAGAAAGAAACACAGAGGAATATCTTATAATACTGAAAAATCTGTGAGGCCATCAGAAAAAAAGGCCCATTGCTACAAGATTATAATGATGAATGCTTCTTGCTGACAAAGTAACTGCATTACTGCACACTGCTTCTATTCTGATGGTTTTTGGGTGTGATGCTACACTCTTCTTATTTGCTTCAATTAACATCAAAAGACTTATTTTGTCACAATTAACAAGTTTTAGAGACAAGAGTTTTGAGCTTCTCATCTGATAAAGAAAAATTCAGTAATAAAACTGGACTGGACAATATTCTAAATGAAGTGTTCCACAAATGTTCTGAAGGACTGAAAAAATTCTGGTGTATTTTAAAGCAAAAGGAACTACTCTGAAGGCTTCTACGGTAGGCGGAAACCTTTTTAACACAAAGTTTGGGATTTTACCTGATAAAACTTGAAAATGTGGTTGTCTGCTATTGAGTGCTGATGCCAGAACATTAATTTTATTCTTAATAATGAATTGAAAATCTTAAGAGATAATTTTATTACCATATATTCAATACCTGGGCCATATCTGATCAGCCTGTTCCCTTTAACCATCCTTTATTTTTTTGTTTACCTCCAGAACCACTGTTAGGTATAACATCAGAAGATGAAGATGAATAACGTGTAGTGTGCGTAAAAATGTCATGCCTGACTGGGATTTGAACCTGGGACCTCCGGATGAAAGGCCAAGACACTACCACTTGTGCCACGGAGGCTGGTTCCCTTTAACCATCCTACAATTGTATTTCTCCCAGTATTATATTTAGGTGAATAATCTTTACATAAACTGCAGCACAAAGTAGTCATTTAAAACAAAATCAGTAGTACTATAAAGGGTTTTTTACCATTAAGATTTTCCTACAAAGTAATGTTAATTTAAAGTTCTAAACACTACTTAAACATGTTTATTTTACATAATCTATATTTATTGATAAATATTTTTACGATGAATGCTATGTGAAAAAGCTGTTGCTTTTTTTTATGGTAAAACTAGTACATTTTACAAAAAAAAAAAATTAAAATATAAGCTAAGACCATGTTAATGAAAAACTTGTTCAATTGGAAGAAAAGTTAATATGTATACTTTTAAAAATACTTTGTCCAAAATACATTAAATGTTAGCCAAATTGTGCTGACCTGAAGTAATAAAAATGATTAAATGAAAGCAACCCGAGAAAAAATTTATGAAACAAGATAAAATATTAAAAAACATGATTGCCAAAAAAAAAAACATTGCTCTTATATATTAAAGAGCTTGTGAGTGACAATTTTGTATATAGTATAATTTATTTTAAACTTTAAATTTATTTAAAAAGTTACATGGAACTGCCATGGAAATAAATTAATAAGATTTACAAATGTAATTAATCCATTCATTCAATATCACAGCAGATCTTACAACATAACTATTTTCAATACAAATAAATCTATACTGAAAATACTATAAATTATAGATTTAGAATCATATTTATGAGCTTTTGTGGGCTTTTAGTTACCAGTAAACAAAAATATATACATATTTATGTAACCTATGACACTCCTGGTAATGTAAGAATTCCAACATGGGGTCATACATCTAAAATCAGTTCAACAGCTGAACTGCTAAGGTGGAACACATATACTCTACTTAAATTACACTCCTATTTGGACAGTTGTGTAAAAATAGACTAAAATGAAAATATTCTCGCTTAATTCTTTTAATTGACTCTTAGCTCTTAAAGCTATCGGTTCAAAAGAAGAGTTGAAAACCCCCCAATGGCCCAAACAGTTGCTGCAGCTGTTATCATCCTAATATCCTGCTGATCAAACAGTCACTACTCGTCAACAGCTCAATGACATATCACTCTTAGAAGATATTTTAGCAACAGATTTAAGATTACAAAAAAATAAGATGACCAATTTCTAACCAGACCTGGTGCAATGTCAGCATATTCATAAATGAAAATATGTATTAAACTGTTCTATCACTAAAGACTGCTACGAGTGCGACTGCTCTCCCATAAAGAGCCTATGAGCTCTTTCTTAAAAGATAGAGTAAATAAGATTACGATGCAAAAGAAAACAGTCGAGAAACTGATGCAACTATATTAAAAAAATCTCAATTATTTATGTAAAAAGTAATTTAGTATTTTGGATGTTTTCAACAAGTAGTGAAAAATTCAGGGTTTTAAAATTACTATCAAAGAATCAGAAAGAGGAATGATTAAAATGAATTAGTTCTGTGGAATATGGATGATTTAAATCATGAATTTAAAAAAATATTCCTATGTTCTTAACAACATAATGATTAAATTACATATCCTTGTCAACCTTGGCATCTCTTTCTAAATTAAACCTGACAAGTTAAAATTGTTAATTATGTTAACTAAATATTAACAGTTTTTCTCAATGAGTAGGTTAAACATGGGAATTTCTTTAGTAACTTAATTTCACCCAATAAACAGACTCATTAAATTCAACTAGTGTTCCTACTTTTTTTTTAACCTCCGGAACCACAGTTAAGTATATCTTCAGACGATGAGTTGCATGAATTGTAGCGTGTGTGAAAAATTCCATGCCTGACCGGGATTCGGACCTCCGGATGAAAGGCCGAGACTACCACTCCGCAAAGTGTTCCACATTGTGAGAGCATCTCACATGTGAATAGTTTTTTTTGGATACCTTTAAGAGAATAGCTATTCCAGATGAATACACTTGCAAGACAACTGCTGAAAATTGGAAATAGTAAAAACAGAAATTATCCCAGATGAACACTGTCTAAGAGTTGATCCAAGTCATTCATAAGCACTGTTGCATAGAATGAACATTTATTGATGTCTAAGACAGCAAACAGCTGGAATAGACAGCATAAAAAATATCTGGTTACAATATAAGTGAAAAGAAAATAACAGCCAACCCAGACAAAGGAATAAAAATTATAATACATCTTTTTTGTTGATACTTAAAGCAGGCTGAGCACAATGCTAAAATTTGGTGTCTATGCTTTTATACACATGAATTTAAATACTATATAAACAGCAAAAGTTGAGGCAAAAACTGAGCAATTTCTCAATTCTACTAATATCAAAAATGAATAATCCAATAATACATCAACACTTAAAGAGATTAACATACTTTAATGGAAATAATATGAAAAGTACAACTTTAAATTAAAAAAAAAACCCTGGCATATAAGTAAACAATTATCCCTTATTTAAAAAAAAAAATATATTAGGTTTCAATGTCTTGACTTGTGGAAAAGGACTTACAGGGTGTAACTTCTACCTGACAAAATAAAAATTATAAATTCAGACAAAAAATATAATTTAATAAAACTTAAATGGATCTTTTTGATTATCTGTCACAAAGATTTCAACAAAGGTTAATAAAACCAACAAGTAACCTTTATTCTGGAAACCAAAAAGAAGATGTAATGAAACATTCTTTCAAATACACCACTACTCATGTTGGCAATTCTGCATAAACTCACAGAGATACAGTCGAACATCAGACTGATGTGTATCGGTGAACTTTACTGGGTTTCCTCATTTTCTACATGCCTTTTATTATTGGTACTCTTATGTTACAGTAAAAAAAAACCATGTCAGTTTTATAACCTATATTTTGTGACTGTACTCCTTTCACTCATCTGATACCTATTCTTTGGCAATTACCTGGCAAAACTAGTTTCATGATCTATTAACCATTAACTAATCAACTGTTAATAGACATCAGCTGATCTATCAACAGCCACCTATCTCTACTTTCCTACAAAAGCCAGCAAAATCTCACTGTTTAAGTTGACAGCCAAAATAATTTTTTTAACAGGAAAATAAACTGTTGTCAATTCCTACTGTAGTGTTGGGGCCAACCATTTTGATTTTTCAGTCAAGAAATCCTTTTGCAGAATTTTAAGGTGGTCAATCTTTGCAACAAGCAACATTTTATGAAAAGAATTTGAGACAGATATGTGTTCTGTCTTGATTATATTCATGATCCTGTTTTCACATGGCTCCATTACTGATGATTAAACAATTACCATATATTTCCATGAACATTACTTCTGCGAGTTATGCGAAACAGTGATCTTGAAAAAATTTGATGAGAGTCTTTATCAGTTTCAATACTTCCAACCAATTGAAT
>JAAAKQ030012779.1:0-11075 GCA_010016005.3 Zanna intricata | reverse complement strand
TTTAAGACTACACCAGATTATATAGCAAAAGTAAGAGATAAAATATTAAAATACAAAGATAATATATATATATATATTATTTTTAATACAAAAAAATAAATACAATAATACAAAAAATAAAATAATCTTAAAATTAAATTATTCCCATGTGGAGTATATAGTATTCCATTGGATGCACCTTCCTGAGTGGTGGATAGAGGAATGCTCACTAGATATGTTGAGTACTGGGGAAATAAAATATTTGGGGCAGGCAAATTTTTACAGGGGTAAAACTGGTAAATTGTCAACGATATTGGCGGAAGATGAATTTCCCAATGCACAGAGGCAAACAAAAGAGCACAGTAATTTTGAAACAAAACTACTAATGAAAATGATAAAACATTGAGGAATTTTCCAACATAACAAAACATTTCAATTTTTTTTTTAGAAAAAATATATGCATAAATATACCTGGAAACAGAGGATCATAATCAGTCATAGGTTATGTAATGTTAAATGACAGTTTAAAAGGACAAATAAAGATACGAGAGTGCATAGAGGAGATGGTGTTTACTGACAATTATTTAATAATGATTAGAATGCACCTTTGCAGCTAATGTTGATAATTTGGAAAATCAAATAACAGAAAGTGTACGGGGTGAATTTCTTAAGAGTTGAGGTTAAACATGTTTTATACGAGGAAAATTTAACCTTAGTCTTGCAACATAATTATGACCAGAATGATGTACAGTGAAATTGTGACTATACAGTAGCTAGGCTAAGGGATTCTATACAGCTAGTTGCAATTGGTGACAGTTATAAGAAATAACTGTCACCAGTTTATTTGCTGTCAAGCAGTTTTTTTTTAGAAACAATGATTCTGCTGTCATGGTTCATCTTTTCTATCAAAATTTTAATGTCATCGAGATGCAGTTCAAGATTGAAACACCATACTCCAATGGGTTGAGGGGCATTTAAAACTACTGATCTGTAAGGAAGAAATAACCACCTGGCCTTCCCCGTTCCATCCAAACTCTGGAAAGTGTATATAAAGTGAGGAGGGCAGTCTAAAACAATCTGTTAGGCAACAGGCTGTAGCACTGGGTATGTCGCATCGTTCACTTCATTGCATCTTACACGGTTATCTCAAATTTCACTTATACAAAATAATGATCGTCCAGCAGCTAACTGAAAGAAATTTTGTGCAATGCAAAGAATTTTGTGACATCATGAACACCATTTTTACAGAAGATGCAAACACTCTAATAGTGATGAGTGACAAAGCCCATTTCCATCTGGATGGCTACGTTAATGTTCAGAACTGTCAGTACTAGGCGCAGAACCCACATGAACTATACCAAAAACTTCTCCACAGGTGTGTGGTGTGGCATCTCCAAGATGCCACAAAATATTTAACAACTCCCTGCATCCACAACTGGAAAGGTGAACATGAGAAATGTGGTTCCAACAGGATAGTGATAGAGTTCATACGTCAAGAGCATTGATTGAAGTGGTTCTACAAATGTTTCCTGGATATGTCATTTCACAATTTTGCAATGTTTTTTGACCTCCACAATCTCCTGATCCATTGATTTGTGACTTTTTGGGAGCTACCTCAAATCATGAGAACGTTAACGAGCCACACACAACTGAAGACCTGAAAATTTCCATTCGTCAAGAAATTGAAGCTCTACAGATATATACGTGGGAAAATAAATCAAATCAAAACCCAAACACATCTGTTAACCATAGCAGGTGAGATTTTGGTAAGCACCTATTTCCCATACTGGGTGGCAGTTTGAAAATTCTAGAACTTATAATTTTAGTCTTACTGATGTATGTTAGTCTTACTGATTTACTCTTGCATGGAAGTCATCAAATTAATTTTAATGGTAAACAATAGAAAATCTTTTTAGAAGAAAAAATCTACAAGTGGTAAAAATTCACTGTACCTCTAACAATACACAATCTGTCATTTCAATCAAATGACCAATGATGATGTAATGTGGTGGCTCAGTGTAAGTAATACACATTAGAAAACAATATTGAAGCTATTGAAATCATCAGTTTAGTCAGTCTTTATATATATATATATATTTTTTTTTTTTTTTTCTTTTTAGGGGTGAAAAATGCTATGGCGTCATCGCCCAGATAAAAGTAATATAAAATTTCAGATAAAATTAAAAACAAGCAAACTGAAATCCAAAAACCAGTGTAAAATAAATATGACTAGTAAAACATCACTTGAATCCCACAACCAACAGCACAAAGAAAACAAATCTAAAATGTTAAACCTAACATCACAGACAGAAACTTGAAACATAAAATAAAAATTGAAACTAAAATATAAAACTTAAAATCCAAGATGGTGTAAAGGGTCCTTCTCAGATAACAGAATAAAAAAACGAAAACATAAAAACTAATGAAAAAATTGATACTTTCTTAGTTGCAGATTCTACACATTCATTTCCGGGAATCCCCACATGGCTAGGGTTCCAGCAGAAACTCACTTGTGTGTTGCAATGGTTCAACTCAGCGATTGCATTATAGATTTTTATGATGATAGGATGCCTGGAATAAAAGTTACTACAAATAAGGATATTTCGATACATAGGGTTAATGATATTTACAGCCGTATTTTTTGCCTATAGTTCAGCAGTAAATACACTTGTGATACCAGGAAGGCCAAATATATATGTTCTATCGACTACAAATGCGCAACCAATGGTATTGTGTTTCAATCCATCAGTATATACTATTGCACCTGCTTTCGTCTTGGACAGGATATGTTATAACATTTGCTGGAAGACAATAGGTGATGATTCATTATTGTAATTAGCAAGATCAAAAATAAAATTTAGAAGGTTGATTCTCCATGGAGGATATGAACACAGATATGTTGAAAATATAGAAGGTATGCCAAAATTTATATGAAGTAGGAGACTGGTATGAAGACCTACAGAGAAGCAGTACAAAGTGGGTGGTTCTCATATCTTCCTAAATTAGGATTTCCAAGAACGGAGTCAAATACAAGGTGATATGGCTGTCCTTTGAGACAGATGAAGTAAGATGCTGAAAGTTGGTTCTGTCTATCTCAAAGTCAAGGTTTACTGCAGTCAACAAGCAAGCTTACGACGCTTGATTTAAAGGCACCTGTAAGCAAGACCAAGAAAAGAATGGTGTATGACATCTGACATTCTCAATGTGTTATTTTGTGCTGAAGAGTAGGCGATACAACCGTAATCTAAGCGGGAACGAACTAAGGAATAATAAAAATGCAACATACATGACCTATAGGCTCCCCAATTTGTATTGCTAAGAACTCTTAGCATATCTAGCAGTTTGATACATTTTGCTTTCAACTGTTTGATGTGATCAACCCACATTAAGATGGCTGTAAAAAAACAGTCCTAAGAACTTAATACCATGAGAGATAGCAATTTCCTCTTCATTCAGAAAGAATTATGGTATAAAGGATCCCGCAAGCGAGAAAAGACTACACATTTTTTTTCCTCAAGTGAAAATGTGAAGCTGGTAACTCTGGACCAAACTTAAAGGTGAGAAATTGTGTTCTGTAGTAGTCTCTCTGCTGTGGCTGTTGAATGGGATGTAATGCATATGGCAAAATCATTAATGTATAAAGAACATGATAAAGTGCCCACACACATTCATGGCAGAAACCACATTGCTCTGGACAAAAAAGGCTATGTCTCTCTAAGTAACATGTGAGCCTGCGATTCACCATTCTCTCCATTACTTTACACAAAACACTTAAGAGATAGGGCGGTAACTTGAGAGGTTTGCTTTGTCTTTACCAGGTTTAAGTATTCCCTCTGCTGAGTTGTCACCAGTCCGGGCTTGCTCAGGTGGGTGGCGTTGATGCAAGGAGACTCTGAATCCTCAGAACCCAAAGGCACCTCCCTGAGGCTGACTAATGCTTAATTGCGGGTCCGGTCTTGGGGAGGAGGAGAACAGTGGGGGTTTTTTAGTCGGTGAGAGTCCAACACTACCATCTGTGCGGGCAGATGGTGGCTGGTAGAGCTTTTTCCTCCTCCTACAAGTTTAAGTATTGGTATGACAAAGGATTCTGACCAGACCGAAGAAAAGGTTTGTGAGGAGAATAGACCATTATAATAGGCCGTTTTAGTGCAGAGTTAGGAAAGCGAGACAGCTTACAGAAACGAATGTTAGGTCCATGGGGAGGTGTCACAGGAGTTTTTAAGTGTGTGTAACAACTCTGAATGAAAAAGGAGCATTTAATTCATCAACCGAATCACCAACATGTGTAATGCCAGGCAAAATAGACACCATCAAATCAACTTTCATAAACAGAATAGTAATGGCTAATCTGAAAAAGATATATCAACAGTTTAAAGAAACTCACAGATATTAAAATTAGGTTTTCCACCTTTATATTCTAAAAAATGTGTTTTAGCAGATGGCAGTGGAACTCCTAGTGCGAGTGAAAGAAGAGATGTGTGCATGTGTATTAGCCATCAGAACATGAAGTTGATGTTTGAAGGATGTAAATATTATTTAACAAAAGAGTGCAGCAGTCATTTCACTTCTGCAAAGTTCTAGGGAATAGGTTAAAATCCCCCAGATTTTAAATCTGGAGCTTTTTATTTGTAGGAAGCAACAAAAGGATTTGTTTACAGTTAAATACAATCTTCATACCCTGGATGAACTGAAAAATAATTTGTAAAAGATCCTTTGGTGCTTCCATATGCATTTTCAAACATGTTCAGGCACACCTGGATGCTTATATTGAGCATCTCCTGTAAATAAGAATGTATTGCAGCAAGTGTACTATTACTGTTTCTATCAATGTTATTTTAATAATAAATATCTAAACAATGGTGCAGTTTCATTTGCAACACCAATTTTAAGAAAGAATGGATTTGGTTCATAAAAAAAAAGTGGCAGCCGACAAGTCATTTATTATGTTATGTTATTTATTAAGGTCATTTATTATGTTAGAAACTTAACCTTAAGCTATATTTTCTAATTAGCAATGATTTAGTAAAAGAAAGCCAAGCAGCACACTACCATTCAACAACGGTAACTAACCATTTTATCAAAAATATGACAAATTTTTAACAGAATAAAAAAAACTTAAAACTTACCTAAAAACTTTCTGGCGAGTTTTAAAACGTTTATTACAAATCTGACAAACATGATCACCAACATTCTCATTGATATTACTATTATTATTACTACTACTGGTAGTACTATTATTGTTATTAATAAAAGTATGTCTTTTATGTTCGTAAGGTACATATTCAGGCGATTCAGGTGGTGGATGATGATCATTTGCAGATGATTCTGGCAAAACACATGCAACTAAATGAGCCTGTAAACTTATGATATCATCAAAAACATCATGACATTTTTGACATTCTAATGTCATATCATAATTATCATTATGTATTCTTATATGATTTAATAATGCTTTCTCTCTAGCAAATGTTCTATTACAAAAAGGACAAACATATGGTTTTTCTTTTGAATCTATATTATTTTGTTGATTTAAATTAACTGCTTGTCTCTGATTTTGTGCTGGATGATGATTCATTGAATCAAAATCAGCATTCATAACATTTGTAACTTCAGCAACTGGTTTTATACAATTATCAACTGATACATTTTCATTTGGTTCTGGTTTTATATCTTTAATCCAATCATCAAATAAATTATTATCTAATGAATAATTTGCATTTGTAACTACTGTATTTGGTTTTAAAGTTTCAAACGGTGGTATACGATCTTGAGTCCCGTTATCACTTTTTTTATTATTTTTATTATTACTTCTTCTTTTATTACAACTATTATCAATCTTTTGTTTACTATTATTTATTGCACAAACATTATCACCATTTTTATTAAAAGTGGATGATATGATACCGTATGTATGAATTTTAGAATGATTCTTCAAGCTTGATTTCCGTTGAAATGACATAGCACAATTACAACATTTATAAGGGCGATTAACAATAGCATTATGAGTATGATGTGTCATAATATGATTCTGTAACTCTATTTCATCTTTAAATCTAAGGCCACATATTGAACAACTCATTATGTAATTATTAACGTCATTAATTAGTAAATTATTCCCATCATTATGATCGACAATAGTATTACCAACAATACTATTGTGATTCTGCACTAAAGTTACCATATTATCATCACATGTCGCTGTATTCATATGATCATTGCTACTTGTAAATACATTTTTATCATTACTATTACAATTATTGATAATACTGTTATTCTCATTATCATTTTCAATTAACATATCAGTGGGATTTATATGATTAACATTCACATTATCATCTTCTGAAACACAATGTTCAACGTGTACTTCATGTACGTAAGTAAATCCTCCACCTTCCCCTTTGATAGGTATTAAAGATGGTATATCATCAGTACCAGATTCATAATTTCCTCCCAATTGACCCAGAACTTCAACAGCAACACTGAGAAAAAAAAATTACAATTAACTTAAAGTTACATACTTAAAAACATTTGTATTACTGGAATTTTTTTGTGAAAATTATCAAATTTTGCAAAGTAAGGTTTAAGGTCTGGTATAATTCATATCTTATAATTATGGACAATAAATTTACCAAAGAAAAAAAAAAGCTCAAAGTAATCTGATTTCTATTAAGATAACTGCAACTTACAGAACTGCAGTTATAGAAGCATCTTTCATCTTTTTCCCCATTTAGCCTCTGGAACCACTAAGGTATTACTTTAAAGGATGAATGAGGATTGTATATATAATTGTAAGTGAAGTGAAGTCTTTTATAGTCTTGGATTAACCATTGCTGAGATGTCTGGTTAATTGAAACCCAACCACAAAGAACAAGTTGTATCCACTATCTAGTATTCAAATTCATATAAAAGTAACTGCCTTTACTACAATTTGAAACTTAGAACTCTTGACTTCGAAATCAGCTGATTTGTGATGAGTTCACCACTAGACCAACCCGATGGTTAATAATCTCACCTAATGTTAAAATATATTTTTATGGAGTTATAACTAAATTTTGAAAGAAGGTGATTGTGATCTCGCACACACATGCGCACGCCCAAGCACAAACTCGTGCACAAAGAATCTTTGAACAGCAGCATGTGTTTGTTGAATGCTTTAAAACTGTAAAAATTCTCAAGCAAAGGCAGTGAAAAATCTTCAAGAAACTGCTACAGCTCATCATTTATGCTTGATAGTAAAACAGCTGCAATTAAAATTTCCAACAGTTCCCGCCAAAAATTAACAATTTATTTTGTGCTAGATTTTTTTTTACGGGTATGAGTTTTACTACCCAGATAGTGTTGAAGTTTAACAGTCCAAGCAAGATACATTTTTAATTAAATGTGGTTCTGAATACATTTTTAATTAAATTTTTAATTGCTAAAATATAAATAATTAAAATATTATTATATATTATATTATATAATATTAATTCCCAATTGGTCAAAATTGATTCTCAGACTAATGTTTTGTTCATCGTTTTCCAGGTCCTCACAGTCCATTAAAAATCAGTTTGGTTTAGATCACATGTTTCAATTGGCTTGACATATGGACAGTGCAGTTGTTACATTTTTAATATTACTCTTTTGTATGTATTTTCCAGCAATAATTTAACTTTATATTAACGGAAATTTAAAATAATTTCTGTAAATTATATAAATTAATTTGTGATAAAGTATTAATATAACATCTCACCCTTGCATTCAATAGCAATAGACACAAAATTCTCTATTTTTCAACAAAATATTCATATTTCACTGAATAAAAATGAACTTAAATTCTAACTGAATTTAATGGAAACGAGAAAATGTATTAATTTTTTTGGGTCTCCCAAGTAGTTTCAATAGATTTAAAAAAAAAAAAATTATGTACATATGATAAGTGATATCTTATTTTAAACCTCTCAGCATTTTATTTCTTGAATCTAGCAAAATAGTTCAGTAACAAGCTCCAATTATTAAGTTAAAGAATTCATCCATTACACACAAATGTATAAAATAGCAATGATTAGCAGCAAATCTTATAAATGTAAAGAAGAAAAATTCCAATAACAGTAAAAACATATGTCCACCCCATATGCAAGGATACAATAAAAAACATATGGTTTGGTATAAACCTTCAACTACTGCACACTATATGTCATAATAAATTTAGAGCACAGCTAAATTAATACATACTTGTTCATAGAATGATTTTTTGTTTACTAATTTTAGTTTTGTTTTAAAAATGTATTTCCACATAAAAATTTATCTGATCATGAATTTTTATCTGATCATGGAAATTTTCTCTTGAAACAAGAGATCAAAAACTCAAAAAATAAAATTGTTAAACTAAAATATTTGTTACTTTAAGACCATGAACCAGTAACCAAATCAGGCAACAGCTTTTGAAAAAAAAATTAAAATAAAACTATAAATAGAATCTATGGAAATTTTATAAAAATTAACATTTTAATTACAGGTGATTTAGAAACAGTAAGGATGTAAACACAAATTAATTAATAAGGATTTAAAGACTGTTAATATCTTAACAGTAAACATTAAATACATAACATTTATTTTACATCCTTTGTAAACAATACAGAAGGTGAGCAGATACAAAATTCCATGATTACATATTAATTCCAATATAAGTCTTCATCACATTAAACTTTTTACAATAAATAATTTTTTGTAATATGGAGTATCAAACTTCCAGAAATCTGTACTTGTTTAATGTTGTAGTTTTTTCACATTAACAAAACTTCAACACCAAACTTTCGCTGCAATATAATAAGCAAAAACACTAAACTTTCACCACTACAAGAGAAAATACAATAAAAACATTTAAAAAACGTGATTTCCACTCACTTCTAAAGCCTTCATGAAAAATAGTTTTCCATGACTTGAAATCCAAGACAACAATCTATTTAGTGTTATAAAACTTACAAAATACATAAGCTATAATATTTACAAAACTGATTTTGTTGCTTAAAAAATTCATACAGAAATTAATAAACAATAATAAACATATATCAGAACTGAGAACGAAAAAAGTTTAATGATGAAGAGGAGCCAATACAAAAAAATCGTTCAAGCGTTTGGTACAAAGTTTATGTAATTAACTAGGTTAACCCACTGTAATATTAACCTAACATAATACAACATAAGAGTAACTCACTTTTCGTCATCGTTGACTTGCTGGGTTTCAATTTCTACTTTGAGTTCACCTTCTGCAATGAAATTTTCTGTCAATCCATTGCCTACTTCACAATCAATAAAACTGCTATGGGCCATTTTCTCTTTTCGTACCAAAGCCGGTTTTCTACATACCCTACCTACATTATTCTACCTAACTTTACCGATTAAGTGTACAAAGTCGTTTAAACACATTTATTTCAATATGATAAAATTATGTTTGACATGACTACACGTAAAGAACTCAATATCAACAGAATACAATTTACTAAAGAACACCACACCTGCAAACGCGTACGATCACATCTTTGTACACATATTGGAAAAATTTATTTCTTGTTTGTATACGGTTATTTAACAGTGCGATTGCAAACAAAAATAAACTAGATATTCAGCCAAAAAATATCATTTTAAGACAATTTCTGGGATAAAAAGCCCAGTATTCCAACTAAATAGTAATTAAAAAAAAAAAAAAAAAAAAATTATTTCATATAGAATTTATTAGGTAAAATACAAAATATTAATTTGGTTATACTTCTCTTATCTGCAATCATCATAACGAAAAAATAAAATTTCGTTTAACGATAGTATTTTTTAATATTTGATGTGTTGGCTTTATGAATCTCTTTAATGGCGGCAAAACGTTAATGTATCCCGCGGTAATTACAAACGCGAAGCTCACGCGTAAAAGTGTAATAGCTCCATATCCTCATTTTTTCCTGTTTAGCCTCTGGTACCACCGTAAAGTATTACTTCATAGCATGAATGATAACGAAATATAGTTTTGCACAGTGAAATATAGTCTTCCTGAGATGTGTGGTTAATTGAAACCCAACCACCAAAGAACAGCTGTATCCGCGACCAAGTATTTAAATCCGCATAAAAGTAACCACCTTTACTAGGATTTGAACCTTAGAACACTTGATTTCAAAATCAGCTAATTTGCGACGAGTTAACCACTGCACCAGCCTAGTGGGCTAGCTCCATATACTGCCCTGACAAATTGTTTACAATCTTTTTGAGATGACTACAAAATACTTAATATTTCTTTTTCTGGCAGATAAGACATTTATTATCAGGGATTGGAATGTTGCAATCTATTATTATTTTGATATATGTAAGAACTCCAAATACATCAAACAAAAAAGAAAGTTAAATTTTATTTTTAGTGGTTCATATGTGTTTGTTTCAGTTTTCACCTTGATCCAATATTATTTTTGTTTTGCTTTGTATCCATTTTCTTGAACACAAAACCACTGCAGAATGAATCGCAAAAGCAAAAAGCTTGTATTTAATTATGAGATATCGTACAGCCCACCGGGCTGGTCTAGTGGTTAACTCATCATTACAAATTAGCTGATCTGAATTTGAGAGTTCTGAGGTTTAAATCCTAGTGAAGACAGTTACTTTTATGTGGATTTGAATACTAGATCATGGATACCAGTGTTCTTTGGTGGTTGAATTTCAATTAACCACACATCTCAAGAATGGTCGATCTGAGACTTTACAAGACTACATTTCATTTACATTCATACATATCATCCTTATTCAGCCTCTAAAGTAATACCTTACAGTGGTACCAGAGGCTAAACAGAAAAAAAAATAAATAGATCATACAATCTATGGAAAAAAATGTATATAATTTTTAATGCTTTTTCTTTTGTATTACTGTTTATTATTTTTTTTAAATCTTAAAAAAGAACATACAATTATGTCTCAGAATTATATAGTGTAATTTAGTTTTGAGGGTAGTACAGTTTCAAAGTTAATTAAAATTTAATTAAAAAAACAGATTCAAGATAATAACAATAGCTTTATTTACAACTTAATTATTTTAAACAATTTTACCAGTCAGTTTTTTAATATGGGGTATTTAAAAAAAA